>PNEQ01055116.1:0-15428 GCA_003012365.1 Medauroidea extradentata
CGCGTTTCGTAACAGCCGCCAGCAAGTCACAGACATGACAATGAAGTATACATAATTGGCGTTCAACCTGACCTGGAATGTATCTGCGAAATTTACGTATTTCTAATCATCTCTAATCATCATAATTAGAGGTACGTAAATTTCGCAGATACATTCCAGGTCAGGTTGAACGCCAATTATGTATACTTCATTGTCATGTCTGTGACTTGCTGGCGGCTGTTACGAAACGCGTTTGACTACTGCAAGCCAGTAGTAAGTAAGGAAATAATGCGAAGTGCTATCGCTTGCTACCTGCTTGTACGGTTATAAGCCAATAGACAATCGATTGTGGCCAGTTGGTGTATAGGACTGACAAGCCTAGGCTGCTGCCAGATCCATCTGCGAAATTGACGTACCCTAGAGATTATGGTTAGAGACACTGGTTAATCGCGGGAAAAATTGATTGTTTGCTAGACTCCAACATGATATGTATAACACTGAAGGTTTTGCACCTATATTGGCTATCGTTTGTATGAAGCACCGTGTCCCTCTTCAACAGACCCGATTAGAACCGTACACTTTTAATACAGAACGTGTGTGATTTGCCAGAAAACTGTTCACACGTGTCACGATTCAGATACTACAGTTTATTGCAGACTATGTTAAATATTTTCGCGATTTTCCAGTGTCTCTAATGATGGTATATCGCGAAAATGTTTTGTGCCAACATACCCTTCAAAACACTGTAGTTTCTTACAACATATATGATTCGGTGATATACTACTTCTGACACAACGTGGCTGTCTGCAGACCAATGACAGGCCTCAAATACTACAATAGCAGGATTATTATTGGCTCAATCAAGTAGGACAACCACTCCAAGTACAAGCTATAACCAGTAATCTTCTGGTACACTGAACGTGCGTTGAAACTTAGCAAACAGTCAAGTTTTCCCGCGATAAACCATCATCTCTAATTATGATATATCCATGAGAAAGCGACGTAGGAATTCTTTGATATTAAAATTATATTTATCACTGTAAAACTACCGGATGTGACTTTAAATTAAGACGGGGTAGATTCTACCAGCATAATATAAGAGCGTTTAATCGATTAGGTTACGTAATAACATTACAGTTGTATATTTAATTTTAAGAAGTTAAAACATATATAGTGCCAATTAAAAATGAAAAGTAATACAGCTGCGAAGTTTTCATTAGGAAAATCAGTCATATGTGATTGTGTTTGTTACGTTGTCAGTCAAACTCATTTCCGGGCACGTCGTCTGGCTATTTTTATACGCCTTTGAAAATTTGAAATGTGTTCTGCCGTGTGATACGTAAAAATTGAAATATTAAGGAAATACTGATTTTAAAATGGCTCGCATGAAAAGCCTATGTTGTGAAAAACTGCACGGTATTTGTTCGATCGGTATAAACCTGACCACATTTGGAAAAAAAATGTAATTTTGGTGTTAGTAAGTTGACGGTACGTATTGATAAAATTATTGAACTTCATTGCGTGACGGCTCTCTATACTACTTTATTTACACGATGTGCCACCTGTGCTTTCTGCTGACATGCACACGTGTTGTTAAGCCGTAGCAGCATCACGTGTTTGACAGAAACCAACGCTATGTACAACTACGCGGCTTTTTTTGTGTTATCACTTGCTGCCACTTCAGCCCAAGTCTGCTGCGAGGCTACCCTGTGACGTCATATCTGTTAGACGAACTATTTCGAGAAGCAGTAACTTTTAAGTATGTAGTTCGTGCTACAACGTCACAAGTTACTTATATTTTTTTTTCGTCTAGGTCAAGGCAAGGGTCCCAGCGTTAGCCACTCTGTTTAAGAGGGCGTGGTAGATAAATAAGCTCTGAGTTCTAAAATTGAGATCCACACTTTTTGAAAGTCAATATAGAATTACCAACAATCTTTGATAATCACATTTGCCAACTTTATGAGCAAACATTTACCCAGAATGATGCATTTGTTAAGTGTGATCTCTTGCGCCGCAATTAAATGTACGAGATTTGGCGTCAGAGATTGTTCTTCAGATATGCGTTACGTGAGAAAAATGTTTGCTCAGAAAGTTGGCAGTAAGTATTGTCTGGGATTGCTGGTTTTTTATTTTGCAAATTGGCTTTGAGAAACCTACAGTTCTGAACTGATGCTTTTAGTACTGAATGATATACCACATACTGTCGAAGAGCCTTCCTTAGAAAGGCTGGGTTTGTGTGTGTGAGGCAGAAATTCTATGAATTGGTAATGGACTGACGTATGTAATCAGGGGGTGACCGCACTTATGGCATTATATGGGAGTTATGTGAAGTGCCGTTTTGGGCGTCCCATTTTGGCAACAGCTGGAAACGGTCAGTTCTACGACCTTGTCATTTCACCGAACGTTTCCCCTACTCTTCCCCTTACTCCCTCCACCAAGAACCACTCTGCAAACCTCCTCTAAAAATGTTCTGTCACCTGGCAAGGTCGTACAACTCCCCTACACTTCCTACCCTCTACAAAACCATGCGCACCGCCTGTTGGCATCCCTTTACCCTGTCCATAAACAACATGCACCGTCTATTGGTGCTTATGTATCGTTCCTCCCATTGGCTACCACGAGACTTGACGAGTTCGTACACCAGACATAAAGCCGAAACCCTATTGGCCATCACATCCAACATTCGTCACCGCCCCGTATAACCCCCAGCGTAGTGGGGAGAGGAGAAGAAGTTCTGTCAACTGACGAGGTCGCAGAACTGACATAGCCCCGGCAACAGCCTGTTCCTTAACCAATCACATTACGTAAAAGTCCTTACTGATGCCCCTGGTCCAACTAGTTTTATAGTTAATCTATTTTGTTTCTTACATCGCTAATTTTCTCCTCTCTGATATATGAGATGGTTTTATTGTTTAGAGGCGCATCAACACAAGTCAAGTGCCCATAACCTCTAAACGCCTCAGCGCCATGATGAGAAGCCCAAAAAGTTGGCTTCAACTACGTCACAAGCAGCCATCTCCTGACTGTTCCTACCTCCACGTATGTAATACATTATCGTTAGGGGCCCTTGTTTTACGCGAAAAGAATTATGCCTCACTTTGTTTCATTGCCTTACGTGCACATCTGCAGTTCTGCTTCGTGGTCAGCGATTGGATATTTTAACTGTCACGAACCTTGAGATTCTAGCGGCAAATCACAAACGTGTGGTGTTGCAGGAAAGTTTTCGTAATTGGCTCAGTCAAATAAGATACGGCTCTTTACACAGACATGCTGTCAATTACCATGAAGCAGAATTGCAGGTGTGCACAGAAGGCACTGAAAAAAAAACTGGGGAAAAATTCTTTTCGCGAAAAATCAGGGTCCCTAATTATCATATCTCCGTGCAAGCCACTCAACTGGCCTGCAGTACTATACTATTATAATTTTCCTATGGGAGGTTAACTAAGCAGTGACCAGATTATTTTATTTGTGGTCAGCAAAGTTTATGAAGTCTAACGCTCGTTTCCATTAGGCCTATTTTATTTTTCGAATCAGGTTGTTATTTTTCCACGTACGACAGTCTGGAGAATCCATTTGTGGCCATTTTGAGGGGCCCGAAAATGACGTTTCTAGTAAACGTGCAGGATTTTAAAACTACACGACATATTTTGATGTGTGTGATATTTTCGTAGATATTCAAATATAATGCGCGTTATATTTTCGTCGGAAAATAGTCGAAACTCGGTGCAACACATTTGAAGCGCATAGGGAGGCCTCTTCAAGTTCCACGTCTGGCGGGTTAATTATCTTTTGTGATTGATTTAATCAGTTTTCCAACGATGGCGTGTTCACTAAATATGGCGGAAAAACGTGACGTATAAGTAGGACCTACATAATTTCTTCTGGATGGGAGTAGTGTAAGAAATCATTGACAGTACCCAGCCTCCTAAATGGCTAGTGAAGATCTGATGAAAGGGGTTTTATTTTTTCTCGCTTTCTCTTTTAATTATCTATCTCTCTTTCCGTCTTTGTTCGAGACGTGCAAATACAAAGTTTTATGTTGTGTGCCCGTGGATAGATGCGCTCGGGCTGAACCGGTGCTAAAGTTGTGGTCTCACTTCCGCGCAGTTAATACTACGAGTGGAGTAAGTGTCGACAGCGAGATCGTTTGAGACGGCGACATACGACTTACTACAATGACAGCTGGGAGAGAAGTCGTCCATGGCTTCCTTAGAGAACCATCCCATGGAGCGATTTCGGGCAACCATTGAAAACCCTAATCAGGATGCCAGGAGTCGGGGATCGGCTTGTTTAAAATCCTCTTTTCCATGTTGGCTGATTTTTTCAAGGCAGTGAACACTACGGTTTTAGCTAATCATGTAACTAATTAAATTGAATAGGTTTATGCTGAAAGGAAGTAAAGGCCGAATCTATAGACCTCTTTCGAATGACAAGCAACTGCTCACCATTGCTTTCTTTATGGGGATAACAGTTGGTTGCCATTCGAAAGCCGTTTATAGATACGGCCCTAAGTCAATTTTGGCTTTTTTTTTAACCTAAGAAATTCACTACTTAACCATAGACACATCGTGTAGTGGTGAAGAGAACTAAGTCTGGTATAGCCTTATGGGATAAATCACGAGTCAATTGAATGCTTGTTTGGCAGAAAGGCACTAAGTCAGTGATTTATTGTTTTGTTAAAAAACTTTTCAGTTGCTATTTACTTCATGCTTGATTATGTCAATGTATTTTTCAACTTTGTTTTTATATAAACATGGACAATAAACTGTTATCTATGCTTTATAATTTCAGCAGATGGCAGTGTTTTGGGGAAAAAGGAATCAAGTCAAAATTTAAACAATTTTTACTACAGTATTGTTTACATTTCAATGCTTGATAATATTCATGTTTTGTCTTTCATTCTAGTCACAGTACGTGGGAAAAATTTAGGCCGGAATATTATTTACATTATGACGAAACTGTTTTTTGCTTTTCTTGAAAAGTAAAAAATTTTTACTAAGTTCCTTTTAGCAAAAATTCATTCAATTCTAATTAATTGACTTTTTAGTCGAAACCGTATTATTTTTTGTTTTTAAAAAAAAAATTATATATTTTGGCAAAACCACTTTAACCAGAACAGATGTTTGATATCTGCTCTCGTTTAAGTTTAGAAAATTACTTTACATAAATAGTAGGAACAAGATAGCATCGTCTTAAGGGCGCCGCTTACCATGCTCGTATTATGCGTTGCAGCGTTGTTCGTAAATACTTTTTTTGACGAAACTATTTCATATGTACCCATTGTGTCAATGTACGAAAATAATCTACACTGCAAGCCATGACGGAAGGGTAGTTTCAAAATATCACATCAATTAGGAAAATCATTTCGGAGTCCCTCAAAATGGCTAAAAACTGCTTTTTCAACCTGTCATATCACTCACGTGATTCGCGTGAGACTACTCTAGAAACATGCATTGTACGTTGCTAAATACTCTCCGCCAATAAAAGACGGAGTCACCGCTGAAAGTGCCAGTCAGGCGAGTGATCTACGTTACCACTGCAGTGTCTTGCGGTAGAGGCGATACCGCGCTAGATGAGCCGGTCAACATCGCCCTTGGCGCCGTGCCTCACACTAACACACGGCCAGTAGGCGGACTACTTAGGGCGCGGTCTACCGCAATTTTCATCATCATTATTTTATTTTTTATTTGTACCACATATTTTTTTTCTTATTTTAGACACAAAATGTGACTAAATTTGGCTCTTATGAAATTTTTTTATCTCTCATAATTTTAACGTAATGGCTTGTTAAAGTCATATTTCGTATGTTTCCGTTTTAACGACCACACTAAAACCAACCGATATACCAGACTGAAAAAAAGCACAGTGGATAAAGACATTGCAGGCCACAATGACATGCTTATAACATTAAAAAATAAAAATTATTTAAATTTAAAAAAAAAATGCTAAAACAAAAAATTTAAATTTAAAAAATTCAATAAATCTTTTAAAAATGCAAATTATTTTAATTTTTTAATTTTATGAGCATGCCATTCATTGTAGCCTGCAATGTCTTTATCTTCTGTGATTTTTTTTAGTTTGGTATATCAGTTGGTTTTAGTGTGGTCGTTAAAACGGAAACATGTAAAATATGACTTTAACAAGTCATTACGCGAAAACTATGACAGATAAAAAAAATTTCATAAGAGCCAAATTTAGTCACATTTTGTGTCTAAAATAAGAAAAAAATATGTGCTACAAATAAAAAATAAAATAATGATGATGAAAATTGCCCTAGACCGCGTCCTTAAAAGGGCGTGGTACATAATTCAACGCTAAAAGCATTAATCTATAATTGTAGGTTTCTTGGAAAATTAAACAATAGCAATCCTAGACAATAGTTTTAGCCAACGTTTTAAACAAAATAGTTTCCAGTGTTACGAACTTCTGAGGCACAATCTCTGACGCCGGAACCTGCATTTAACTGCGGCGCAAGAGATCACGCGTAACGAATTAGTAATTCTGGATAAATATTTACTTCATCAAGTTGACAAATACAATTATCTGGGATTGTTATACAGAATTTTATCCATATTGGCTTCGAAAAAAGCTTAGAAATCAATAGACCCTACATGATTTCAGCGTTTGTTTATCTACCACGCACTCTGGAAGAGTTTGCCTTAGCAACGTTCACTACGTGGGTATATATGTCTGTGTAGTCAACAGACTGTGGTAATGTTTTAAGTAAGTAATGAAATACTGTAATTAAGAAATGTGCACTTGTTCGGCTGTGATAGTCACGTCAGTGCTGTGTGATACTTAGCTTCAACATAGCTAGATCCATCCAATATGAACGACACTGTTGTGTCAACTGATGTGATACCTCAGGCTGTGAGGTTTTCTACTGCTATATATGGTTTACGATGGAAGGATCAATTAACATTATTACCCCTCGTCAGTTCGACTAAAATTTTAAGGCTCGGTTTCAGTCGCCGTATTCAATTTTATTATTTTTCTCTTTTTTTCTTTTTTTGGAATTCTAAGAAGAAAAATGTTAAATATGCGACTATACCTCAAATTCTATTTACATTTCGCTACAGCACAGACCTTGCCATTTAGCTGCTAACTTATAATTACGCCGCAATGTATGTGGCAAATCTTTTTATGTTTATAATTTGTTCGACAAATTGCGACCTGACTATACATTACTAGCCCTATTACCGTGCTTGTACTGTAGCTCAAGGTAAATAGAATTTGCGGTATAGTCGCCGATTTCACATTTTTCTTCTCAGAATTCCAAGAAAGGTAAAAATAATAAAATTCAATATGGCGACTTAAACCTAGCCTTAAGAGTGTGTTCCAGTGTTTCAGGCGCATGTATGCAGCCCGCATTAACAACATATAAGTCGAGGCTAATCTTACAGTCGATACAGCAATAAGAGTATTACACATATCAACATTATCTTCGCGTTTTATCAAAGACTCAGCCGTTCGTAATTTCGCTGCGTCCGCCGAAGTCAAATGTAAAGAATGGTAGACTACAAATGTTACAAAACATTTTTCGTATCACGTTGATAATGTAACGGTTGGTTACACTTGATTTTGCAGAATGCAGCGAAGATAAGAACGACTGTGTCTTCGATAATCTGCGAAGATAATGCTGATATATGCAATACTCTTGTTGCTGTATCGATTGTAAGATTAGCCTTGAATTATATGGGGTTAATGCGGGTTGTATAAATGCGCTTGAAACAATGGCACGGCATCTTCAATTTCAAAATTTGAATTTTACCCGCGTTTTCGGGCAAATCCCGGAGCGTGCGGGCGACAGACATGCTATTCAAATAGCTGGTTCAACCTTCAACCCGACCTGCTCTCATACACTGTGTCCATAGGCGGATCCAGGGATGGCCGTCAAGGGGGCCCCCTGACCTATGTATAATTAATCCTTACAGTATTACTCTTTTTAAAGTGGCATGTTCAAGTTTTGTTTAGGAAATGTCTTAAGGGGCCCGCCTACATAGCGCCTTAGCGGCCGTTCGACCTCATGGACGTGGAGTTTTCCCCCACAAAAGCGGTATTGGGTCAACCCCTGTTGTGGAGGAGGTTGTCTCTCGCTCTCTCTGTTGTCCTCTCGGCTCGGTCTCGCGAATCCTTCAATTTTCCACAACACTGGCTGCATATTTGCGCAGGACACATATTACAAGAACAAGATTTCCTCAAAATGTTCAGTTGTTACATGGTACAAACAGTCACGGGATCGAAAGCTAAAGGATAGCTGTACTACGGTTAAATGGTTTTAAGTAAAAATAACAAATAATAACGGCACTACACGAGCCGGAAAAGGCACTAATTTGTAATGTTAAGGCCCTATTTTCTAATTATTTAAGAAACTGATAGAACTGAAACCATTTACCCTTAGTGTGAGGTACCTTAATATCTATTATATGTCAAACACACAATCTCACGACTAATATTTTCTGTGAAAAAACGATTCTCCTGAACCTCTACATCACAACTTTCATGGCAGGTAGGCGGGCCCCTTAAATAGCATAATTTTGCTCCTTAAAAACGAAATTTTTCCCGAGAAGAGCCCTCGGACCCCCACTTTTTTGACTCGGGGCTTGGGTTTATCTTCTTTTTATCGAAGGAAGGAATGCCCACCTCTTCCAAACCTAGAGCTGAATCCGCCGCCGTGTGACGCTGCCCGAAGGCGGGAACACGTGGTGGATGTTCAGTATAATTGACCGTAGCAGGAAGACAACTATAGACTGTTCACTGTCAACTGAGCACTCAGCAGAACTTGTAATTAATTAAATATATTTTATTGAGCCAATAGATGGTAAGTTTTTAGTGTGTTGAAACGTTTACTTTTTTTTTCGTTTACATGGAATATTTCATATTAAAAATTGTAAAGAGGTGGGCAAAACGACTGAAAGAAAACTACGTAGTGCTCAGTTGATCGTGAACGACCTGCATGGCTCCGAGGCAGGATAGTTCCCAGCCAGGCAGGCAGGCAGGAGTGTGCGCGGGAAAGCGTGCAGATTGGCCTGGGTAGTTTCTCCTCTGACACGTAGCTCGCTGCTGGTAGAGAGAGTACATATATATATCTGGCTCCACGCTCCAACAACACACACGCCACTGCTAGTTAACGCTCATCAACTCCCTACTAACCCCTGCTGCTCCAGTTATACGTCTATACCACGCACTACACCTCGCGTACATCTAATACCATTATACAGGGTGTATCAGTACAGCGACCAGGACCTGTGTTAAGGGCGCGGTATACAGCAGATTTTATCGCCCTGTTTTATTTTTATATTTGTACCATATATTTATTTCCTTGTTTTAGACACAAAATGTGACAAAATTTTGTTCTTATACATTTTTTTATCTCTCATAGTTTTCGCGTAATGGCTTGCTGAAGCCTAAATTTTCTTGTTTCCGTTTTAAGGACTACACTAAAACCAACTGACATACCTAACTGAACAAATGCACAGTTGATAAAGACGTAGCAGGCTAAAATTTCACGTACATAAAAACAAAGAATAAAAACCTTGTTGTATTTAAATACAAGTTCTGAAATTTAAAATAGAAATTTAAGAAATTAGGTAATTTCCATGTTTTATTTCGCGGTTTATCATAGCTGGACTTGTCGCTCTACAACATTGTTATTCACTGTGAATTTTTTTTCGGTTTAGTATAACAGTTGGTTTTAGTGTCGTCCTTAAAACGAAAACGTGCAAATTTTGGTCTTAAGGCCATGATCTCTCGTTTATTTCAAACAATTGCAAATAACTCAAATATTTTTTAACCAAATGCTTTGAAAAAATTTTGAGACAGTGTACAGTCATACGATAGACAATTTTACCAGATGGTTTTTAAAAATAATGTACCGTTTGCGAGCAGAAAATTATTTTGCTTCATTTTGGCTTAATTTTACAACAAAATGTGTACTATTTCGGGGGCAAAAATCTAAAAATTAGTTTGGTGTATTGCAACAAAAAAATTCATATACAAACGTTGATATAAGTATTAAAACTGCCAAAGGAATTTTGATATATGTATTTGCGTTACAAAAAATATTTTCGAAATCACTGCTAAAATAGAGAGCGAGGCCTTAACGAGCCATTACGCAAAAACTATGCGAGATAAACAAAAATTATAAGAGCAAGATTTAGTCTTATTTTGTGTGTAAAACATGGGGGGAAATATCTGTTACAAATATAAAAATAAAAATAAAAATTTAAAAAAATTTTGACGAAAATTGCTGCATTCGTGTGGAGTGGTCTCGGAAAACCCTTGAAATCGGAAATCATGATGGCCGAAGCCGGGTATCGAACCCGGGTCCCCCTGACTGCGAGGCGAGTGTCTTACAACTGATCCAGCACACTCGGTTACAAGAGAAAATGTCCCCCAATGTGGGCCTGTGGAATGCGCCATATCGCTTTGATCAGCGGCCATTGTGATTGTATCTTCTGAAAGGCGCCATCTCTCATTGTTTTGGTCATGAGTCTCGTGCAGTGACCCCTTCATTTCAGTGAGAAGAGCGTGGTTACTGTACTTCCCCCTCCCCCTCGTCTTAGTCCATACGTGGGTCAAGAGTCACGGACAATTAACCGCGTTTGTCTGCACTCTGTTGAAAGTGTTGAGAGGGATCGCCGGCAGTTTTACGTCTGCCCAAGTAAAACCATCTACATCCGTCAACAGATACAGGCTGTT
This sequence comes from Medauroidea extradentata, assembly GCA_003012365.1. NCBI lineage: Eukaryota > Metazoa > Arthropoda > Insecta > Phasmatodea > Phasmatidae > Medauroidea > Medauroidea extradentata. The sequence goes on from PNEQ01055116.1 coordinate 10,681, forward strand.
ATAACTGGATTTCAGGCACCACGTTGCATGGTTTTATCTCTCGCTTTTTGAAATTCTGATAAGGAAAATGTTAAATGTGCCATTTGTTGACCTTGTGCTACATTACAGTCATTGCGAGTTTGCTGTTAACGTAAAACTACGCCGCAATCAGTGCGACAGATATTTTTATATCCATAATTTGTCTGACTGAATGCGACCTAATATGCCATCTCAGTCGCCATGCGTGTACTGAAGCATACGTTAATATATTTTGCGATATAATCACAGATTTAAAATCTTTCTTCTAAAAATAAAAATAAATAAATAAAATCCAATATAATAACTGAAATGCAAGAAAGAATGAACGATAAACATCTAAACAAATACATTTATGGCCGTCCATAGGTATAATCATTCTTTCAATGGGAGTCTATCCCAATTCCAGCGAGGGTCCTAAAGCCCCAGTGGGGGTTCCAGACTCCATGGCTTCTACGTCCATGTTGCAATGTGTGAAAATATTACGAATTTGGTATTAAAACTTCTTTAATAATAGATGGACTGGTAAATTTATGCAAGATTATATTTGATTTTAATCTAAAACGTTGGTAAAAGCGAACGGGGAGTAGTAAGTTATATTCTCCGGGCCATACTGTCATTAATTAATTTATAAATCTCGATTATTTTCATTGAATAGGTATAGTTTGCAATGGCTGAGTCACGAATTACAGGCATCCTGTACAATAAGTCATAGATAAACAAACATCCCAGCAGATAAGTTCCCGCTCTTCTATTTGTAGTGATATCAAGACAAACTGAAACAAATCATAGATATAAAATTAATAATGAAAAAAAAAAATTTAAAAATTGGGGGAAAACACAAAAAAAATAAACGCGGATCAGAAAGTATACAACATGCCCTACAAGGGAGAAAACTATTGCCATAGACATGCTGTCACTTACGGCAACATAATGTTAACATTCCTTAAAGCCCTTTCACACGATCAAATTTTGCTTCAATTTTCTGTCAAATTTATTTAATTCAATCTCTTGAATGTCGTGAAATTCATCAAAGATTTTCGTTTCGAACATGTTTGAAATTTTCTTGAAACAAAATATTTTATAGTGGAGTAGAGGTTTTTCTGACAGTATTAATTCAAATAACATATTAGTTGAGTTCGGTATGCAAATTTAACCATGTTAGAAATAAAGCCGAGCCTTTGTTCGTTTAAATAATACATAAAAATAATAAGACATTTTGTAATAACTAATCCAAATATTTTTGTATTGTGCAAAGTTAGTTGATACTTGTAAAATAGGTACATTATTTACTTTTTGCATAATTTGTTTACAAATCGCATGATAACTTTTCAAGTGGTTCCTTCAGTCTTTATTGAATAAAATTTCTAGAACCCTATATGTTATTCAATAAATTTAATTCAAGAAATATTTGATCGTGTGAAAGGACCTTTAGTGTGAACGTATGACGTGAAGTGTACGTGTGTGGCAGGTTGATCGCCACATCCAAGTTCCAGCCAACATATGCGCGGCAGGCCTTCCCCTGTCTGGACGAGCCCAGCTTCAAGTCTGTCTTCAATGTACGTGTAGTGCGCCCCTCTCATGGCTACTCTGCCCTATCTAACATGGACCAGCTGGTGAGTAGCAGACAACTATTTCAGCAGCGGCCATGCCTTGCTTGGGCTATTACGTTAACAAATATGCTGGGATTTAGGTGGAGGGTTGCCAAACAGTTGTCAAATTAACTGCAGCCATAGGCAGCTAGTAGTCATTGACTTAAGAGGGCGTGGTACATATTTAAGCACTAGAAGCATCAGTTAAGAATTGAGGAATGTCTGTTCAGAAGGTGCTATTTCCACTTCCCAACAAAAAACGGAATCTATCTGTCCATGATCTAGTCCTGTACGTGAATACTATCGAATTCTCTGTGCATTCCCGAGCAAAACAATGTATTTTCTTGGTGAAACACACCCCAAACTTGACGACCTGATCAAAAGGGAGTGAATGTACATATTTTACCACAACTTTTCAACAGACACTCCTCAATTGTAGGTTTATCGAAGCAAATTTGTAAAAATTCTAAAAACAGCAATCCCAGACAGTAGTTTCCGCCAACTTTCTGAACATAAAATTTTCTCGAGTAACGTATATCTGAAGAACGATCTCTGATGCCGAAATCTAGTACATTTAACTGCGGCGCAAAAGATATATCATTCTGGGTAAATGTTTGCTCTTAATGTTATCAAATATTGTTATGTAGGATTTCTGTTTTATAGTTTTCCTATATTGACTTTCTAAAAGTGTAGATCTCAGTTGAATTCGGTGCATATTTATCTACCATGCCCTCTTAACCTCTTGTGCTTATTTCGTAGTCCCTTGTTCCTGGAACAACGTCTAGCTTACAGATGACGACCGAACGAGATGGTACATTGGCAATATGTTAGACTTGCATTCTGGAGAATCTGGATTCGATACCAGCTCTGGCCATCCTGATTTCGTGGTGTACCGAAATCGCTCCAGGTGAATACTTGGATGGTTTCTTAAAGAAAAAAAAAATTGACCATGGTCGATTCCTCTCCCAATTCTTGTCATGCTGTCTCACAGTGTGTATTGGCCTCGCTGTTGACGAGACGTAAAGCCGATTTACCTAACATTGAAGAATACTAATATAATTATGATTATTTAATAATCGTCTCCCTGTAGTAAATAAGTTATCTTCTGCCGCGGCTTGTCCTGCCCCCGTCGTTTCTTCTCTTAGTCGCCTTCCACCACGGCGATCCGGGTTCGATTCCCGGTGGGACCGCTCCCGATTTTCGGACGTGAGAAATGTGGAGGACGTTGCAATTTGTCGGCGAGTTTCTCTGGTTCGTCCCGTGTCCCCCGCCCTTACAATCCATCATCACTCTATATTTGCCGTAAGTCACACGCCATCCTTCCCAGCGGTCAAGACCTAGTTATGTAAGGGGTATGAAAAAAAGGTAAGATATCGAGCGAACGACTGGAATAGTCAGTCGTCGATCAAATCTGAACTACTCGTCATAAGTTGGTGTTGTTCTTTGCCGAGTAGATATTCTATTAGTGGACGTTTATTTATAAAGCACTGGTCGGTAGTATTGCTTCGCGTTCGAGTAACAAATAAAAAACTGTATTTAGAAAAATTAGTGATTGAAACCACAAAATCCATAAAAATGGAAAACCATATTTTTTTTGTACGATAATATCTAGGACTCTATAATAACCGAAATTAAAAAAAAAAAAATTGCCTTTTGTTTTTAAAATAATTGTAATATCCATAAACCTCTCGTGCAGACGTTTTTGGAGAGTATAATAATTACAATAGAACCCCGGAATTACACCCCCTGATTTTACACTTTCCTGCCATTTACACTGTTTGTATTTGGTCCCATTTAATGATTTTGCAATACTACCTTCCCTCAGATTAGACTTTCCTGCATTTTACACCATATTTTACTAGTCCCTTGAGAAGTGTAATTCAGGGGTCCCACTGTATTGTAAAATCAAAACGCGAATATTTTTTAAATTTGGTTATTATAGAATCCCGGATATTATCATACTAAAAATGATAAAAATTACAGTTTTCCATTTTTTTTTAGGATTTTGTGGTTTCAAGCCCTTATTTTTAGAAATACCGTTTTTAGAATTTTTTTTACTCGAAAGCAAATCATACTAATCATACTACCGCCCAGTGCCACATAAATCAACGTCCGCTAATAGAATATCTGCTCTGCAAAAAAAAAAAAAATCTCCACCAAATTATGAAGAGTGGTTCAGATTTGATCGACGATTGAGTATTCCAGCCGTTCACTGGACATCTTACCTTTCCTACTATGCCCCTGATGTACAAATTCTTTGTTTTAAAGCAGTAATATTTGTTTTAGAATAAAAATAAAAATGTTTGTTTGAAGAACCAATTTAATGTATACGTTCTTTAACATTTCTGCCCTAAATTAGTTTTATACGTTAAACACAAATTCAGCGCAAACATGTTAAAGGACACGTACGTTAAATTGGTTCTTCAAACAAACATTTTTTATTTGTACTCTAAATCCAATATTACGGATTTAAAACAAAGAATTTGTACATCAGGGGTATAGTGGAATCTTAAGCGCTGACGAAATATCTCCATCCCATTCTACTTTCTACACCAAATTACGACAGTATCGAGGTAGTAACTTCTCGCGTAGTTTTGGGGGCCGCGGTGGTGTAGTGGTGAGAACCACTTTGATTCCCTGCGGAATTGATCCTGGATGTTGTCCCCCGCCCTTGCATTGTGTCGCTGCTCCATTTGAGGGCCTCATGTCATGTCATCTCTCAGGGAAAGACCGACACCTCGAGCTTCCAGGTTGAAAGTCTCTGCTGCTCAGGTTCACTTCACGCTTGTTGTTATTATTCGTCATCGCGCCAATGAGGCTTTACTTCGGGCCGTGATATGGGGAACTTGCCGGCCAAGCTCAAGCTGCTTCTCGACGAGGACCGAGCCACCAACACACGCCGTGTAATAATAGTAGTAGTAGTAATAATAATAATAATAATAATAATAATAATAATAATAATAATGTTTAACCTCGCAATTGGGCTACCGCCCGGTGGCGAGTGAACTCTGCTCTATCCCTACACTACAAACCCTCCAGACCTCTTCTTAACCTCCCAGCCCCCTTCACGGTCACCAACTCCTCCCGCAGGCCATTCCACTCCCGTACCGTTCTCACAAGCATTGTTTGTTTACCCCTCTC
>PNEQ01055118.1:0-30522 GCA_003012365.1 Medauroidea extradentata
CTCTCTCTATCTGTGTGACTCTCTCTCTATCTGTGTGACTCTCTCTATCTGTGTGTCTCTCTCTATCTGTGTGTCTCTCTGTGTGTGGGTGGGTGGGTGAGTGTAGGAGGGGAACAAACCTGTTTTAAAAAACACTATCCACAAAAAAGATAACAAGCAACCATATTTCACGAAACATTATGATATTATATTACCAATACATTTTGGTCCTTTCAATCTGGCGTATTTCCATAATCACCTCATTCACTCTGATCACCACTCAACACCACATAGTACACATTATGGGTGGCCTACATCTCTCAATAACACGTGATAGTCTGGTACTGTTAATGAGCTAATTAACTTGTGAGTGTGAATGAGAATGGCCAGAAAACTGTACAGAATTTAACTAAGGAAATTAATACTTTAATATTACAAACAGTACCTAGCATAAGGCAGTTCACACACAACACAGATTGCAAACCTCACAAATCAACTTGTGTCTATACAGATATTTCCCAGCCTCTGCGAGGGAGCCACGGTGGTCGAGGAGTCAGACCTCTCTCCCTACCACCAAGACGAACCAGGTTCGATTCCCGGTGGGGTCAGTCCCCAGATTTTCACATGTGGGAATCGTGCCGGACGATGCAGTTGGTCAGCTGGTTTTCTTGGGGATCTCCCGTTTCCCCTGCCCCTTCATTCTGGTGCCGCTCCACACTCACCTCACGTCACCGCTCGCTCACCAGCGTTGAAGACCTTAATGTTAAACGCAGACCAAAATCTCTCACTCACTCCCAGTCTGTGCGACCGACAAAGCGTATTATAGATATTTAATCCCACTTCTGCATTCCATGTAACATGATGTGGAGTTTTTAAGTGTTAATTCACGCACAACCTGTATAGTGACAAAAGACTTCATATTCACATACCATGCCATGACCCATTGAACTATGATCCATTCCTGTATGGTCAATGGAGCTGTGGTCCATTCCTGCGTGGTCCGTGGAGCTGTGGTCCATTCCGCCAGAACCCATGGTGCTATGGTCCATTGCTGTATGACCCATGGTGCTATGATCCATTGCTGTATGACCCATGGCACTGTGGTCCATTGCTGCATGATCCATGGGCTTGTGGTCCATTACGGCATGACCCATGGAGCTGTGATCCATTGTTGCATGATCCATGGAACTGTGGTCCATTTCAGCATGATTCATTGCACTGTGATTCGTGGCTACGACACTACTGTTACCCATCTGTGAAAAATATTTTCTATCTTCAAATTCCCATTTGCAACTAGTGTATTTACAACTTTAAACTATAAAACAAATATAGCTTCGTACATTACACATTCATAAGCATTTTTATACAAGGAAAAAATTACCTGTACAAATTATACTTCATCTTTGATTACGAAGAATGTACTGGAATGATGATAGGGTTACTGATTGTTGATGTTCAATTGGCGATTGGTGATTTTTCTCAAGAAATTTATGTTTTCCTCACAATTACAGGGATGTGCTTGCAGTTAATTAATGTACCATGGGAACCATTAATGTGCCTATAATTCTGCTTAATATATTCTTCTATTAAAAATCTTTCTATTAATTTGGAATGTCCCTGCATGGTCCGGATAACTGCCTACATCACTGACTGCATTGTATCATACAACCATCTGTTTACTAGTACTAAAGTACACCCTTCTCACATTAATAAACAATGGAATGTTTACCCACTCAATGTATCTTGTACCTTATCAATATATACCATAAATATTTCTGTGTCAACAGCCTTACAGCATTCTCAGTCTGTAGTTAGTGCAGCAGCAGAGGACTGTAATTAAGTCAAGAAATTAAGACGTATAGCATGGTTGGCTTCATGTAGTGACAGACAACGCATGGTCTTAACATTATAACAGCAGATATTCACTCTCGAGCAGTACACTCAAACACTCAGGTATGGACAAACACTATTTGTTTAGGTTAGTTTGAGTTCAGTCAAACAACATTTGATCATAGTTTACTTCTTACTGCAGTACAAAGCAGAAAAAGAGGTAGGAATTCAGCCTTCACAGAAAGACTTAGTCAATGACGTCACAATGGCCCAATTTCACAACCTCTGAAGCACACATACGGCACAGAATTTAAATTCATTTTACGACATTGATGACCTACCTTTGCTGGCTTTAAGGATGCTCTGCACCATAAAATTCATAATTTTGTTATTGTACCAAACACATCCAAATCTTACACATTATATTAATAGCAATTTCCCAAAAATTAATTATTTTTCGAATCCAGAGTTTTCATACAAGTGCATGTCAAAGTACGAATTTGGCTATTTTTGCTACTTATACCCAAAGTAAAAAATATTCAAACGATATGATTGAAATAATTTAGAGTGAAAGTAAATTGACTAAGCTAAATTACACCTTAGTAATTTTACATAAAAATTTTTTGTGTTAAAAAACATTTTTGAATGTAGATACCTAAGGTTTTGCACATTTTCCAGTGCCCATATTCTTAAAAAAAGATGTATTACTTAAATAACAAAGGTATCAGTTTGTAGCTTAATAATTTACTTTCACTCAAAATAATTTCATTCATATTGTTTCAATAGTTTTTACTATAGGTAAGTAGCAAAATAAGTCAAATTAACACTTAAGCATGTGCTTGTACAAAAACTATGGAACTAAAAAAAAATTTTATTTGCTGGTAATTATTACTAATGTAATGTGTGAGAGTTTGAAAGTGTTTGGTACAGTTACAAAATTACTAATTTTAAGGTGCAGAGCGCTCTTAAGAGTGTGTGGTAGATAAATAAATGCTACAATAATCACTTTAAACCTACACATTTTTGAAAGTCAATATGACAGAACTACAAATCAAAAACCTGGATAATGGTATTAGCCAACTTTCTAAGCAAACATTTACCCAGGATGAGGTATTTTATGCATAATCTATTCCGTCGCAGCTAAATGTACGGGATTTTGGTGTCCGAGATTGTTCTTTATAAATATAGTACGCTACTCAAGATAAATTTTTGCTCTTGGTAAAACTTATTGTCTTTAGGTTTTATTATACTGGCTTTGAGAAACATTAAATTTTTTAACCAATGGTTTTATCGCTAAATTATGTACCATGACCCTTTAATCTCAAAGCCCAACATGCGGGCCTACATGTTACATGGAAAGTTCCACCTCTTCCCCCATCCTTCTTCAAGAGCAGTGCAGTGTCAGCTCAGTGTGTGTTATGGTATATTATCTGCTAAGCAAGGGGATGTTCTGAGAAAGTACACCACCAGTATAACTACGAGTTGTTTACAAACAGTTCCACAGTTCTGCCACCTTTCTTTATTAAAAAATGTCACTAATTCAACAAGCAAACACGTATTGTTTGAATTTCAGAGATATGTGCATGCAACATGTAAACAAAACACAATCATACTCACAGGGTGGCAACCATTAGTAAGTATACACCTGCTTTCACAAGTTTCTTCATCAGACATTTTTCAGTACTTTATTTTAAGTAAATTATAACTTTTATTTTGTGCACAATAAAAGGCTTCTGCTACTATCACATGTCTATGGTAGCATTATTATTATATTTATTTGAAATATTGTCTCATTATGAGGCAACAATAACACGAATGGTGATGGACACAAGTAGGCCGGTCTTGGCACAAAGTTTCATGAGTGCTCAATATGCTCAGATGCACCCATCCACAGATGGTTTTCATGCTTGTATAATTTAATAATAATTCTGTTTAACGCAGATTCTATGAAACCTTTTCATATTTCCAAGCTCCTGCCTGCATCACTCGCTTCTAGTAAAGTGAATATGTTCCTCCAGGCACGCAAACTCGCAACTTAAAACTTCACTGCTAGATTAGGCATTCAATTTCATATGACCAAGTGGTGGTTTATTTCAAGAGACAAAGAGTTGGTTTATTTCAACTTTGCAATGCCAGATAGTAAACTATACTTCCATTTTAAATGTAATTTAATTTTGTTCCAAGTTTAGTTTAATCAATGGCATGTCCACCGTCTAGTGCAAGGGTTTCATCACAAAGGTTGTGTAAGGTGTAAGTAGCATTGTACATGTACCTGCACACAAGAAATTAATCTTCCGAAACATAAATTATCTTCCTTACGTGCATCTAACGTCCTTCTGAATAACAAAAGGGAGAAATGTATACAACACCATGAAATAGAACCCAATGTTATTTTCGTTAACTATTTTCATGCAATAGTGTAGCAAAAACAAAAAACAAGCATTTTCGTGGATTGTTTTCATGTGAAAAGTATTGCAGACGTGACAAATGTGTTTCAATGGAAATTTTGGAGCAAGCATTTGTGATATTCCACGGTGTGGCCAGAAAGGACTACTGGACATGCGATATGCACTCCCAGCCAGTTATACAACATCCTCTTTGGAGTACTCCAGGTATTTGACCACGTGACCACACACAAGGAATATATCCACATCCGAAAATGTGACTATTATTTTGGGAATTGTACTACATAAACGTCTGCTGCAAAATGTTAACCCATACAGACCATGCGAGGGGCTGAGTGGCATAATTAATTTCGTACAGCATGAGGGACCAATGGGATTCTTTCTCTGTACTAAATGAGAATGATGTTTATTGCCACAATATTCCTACAAATCTGTGCATACAGCAATGCAGTAGAATGTGTGCACATGGAGTGAGGTAGACAGAGACAATTAGAACAGGATAGAATGTGCGAGGCAGAGCATTGCAAGCTGCAGTGAGTTGGACAGTGAAATGAAGATGTGTATAACATGCAGTACGAGACACAGGTAGTGTGCAACTGTCCTAGAGCTGAGTACGAACAGTTTGAGAATGTTTGCTTTGAAACGTACATACTGTGACGCAGGGCCCACACAAGAACCCGCAGACCACTCTTTCAACTCCATAAGCACACCTGCCAGGATGGAACATATTGTTATCAACACTGTGGGATACTGTGAAGTGTTCAGCCACTTCCCCATCTTGTTTAAATCTATATAAAGTATTTTTTCTCTTACTTAAATTTAAATTTGTAGTAACAGGGTATATGCCATTTTCAGTATGAGTTCGTCAGGTGTTCGGGATGATACAACAGGATTCAATTACCTAGTAATTGGGGACATGGTTAATTTAAATTCATCTTTTCAAAATTTAAATATAAAATAGTCAGGAATTTTAAAGGAGAGTCATTTGATTATTTTCCTGGCTTGTTTGGTTTCAAATTGACCACAGTAAAATTTTAATTAGTTTTGTTGATATAACTTTTTCTTGTATTTTAACTAATTTTAGAGTTTTGGCAATTTTAATATATTATTACATTTTCCCTGGTGAAGTGCGTAACTTCTTGGGCTGCAAGCTTCTCAAGGCTGTAGGATTTCTGGTGCCGACGTTGTGGTTGATCGCTTGCTTCGTGGAATTTGTTCATGACGTAGGTTATTGACGCGCGTAGGTCAGCAATCACAGGTGGTTGCTTAGGGTAATGCGCAGCGAAAGTAGTCCCGCTGTAGCGCACCTTTTGTCCCCAATTATTATATTTGTGGTAATATTATTTATCAATTTGGTGTAAAAACTACTCGAATTTTGGAATCCTTTGTTTCATGTTTTAAATGTAATTTTGCTGGTTTTGATCAATTTTGGATTCTGCTGTATCACTCCGCCGAGGTGTTCTATTTGTTACCATGTCCGTTGCCGTGAGCGAGGCAGTCCGTGCCGGGCGGTGGCCCAAGTTAGTTGTCAGTCGTGCAGAGATGGCAGAAAATGGTCGGACGTGTTGCGGGAGCTGTGGAGAAGTGGGGGTGGCGGAAGAAGCCGAAACGGCGTACTCGCGCTGGTTAGACAGTAGTCGGTGACTTTATTTTTATATGCAGCCAGTTTTGATTTTCTCCTAGAACTGTACTTTGGTGTTGCGCAGGGGCGTCATTTCAGGTTTTTCTAGGGGGGGGGGGGGCAAGATTTTGTTTTCTGGCGACAGTGACCTTGTTGCATCTTTTTTATTAATTAAGCATGTATAAATTAGATACTTTAATAATAAAACTTCAGTTTTATGTACAAGTTAGCATTATTTACATAAAGAAATACAAAAAATATATTTATACACATAACATTCTAAATCCAGGGGGGGGCATTTGCCCCCCCCCCTGTAGCCCCAAATGACGCCCCTGGGTGTTGGTAAAAGAGGGGATAAACAAAGTAACCAATTTTTTTTTCTTTCGCTCGTTACAGTATTATTAAGAGCTGATACTCTGGTTTCAACAAACATAAAGCCGCGTCACAATACTAAAGTGTAACCAGCCCCTAAGTGTCACATATACCAAAACAACAAGGTCACAATATCAAACACAATGCATGCCTACCACTGCTAAGTGTTAAACCATTGTCTACTAGCATCCCAACACCGCCTACCATAGCAACGTTAACCACCTAGGCATCAGGGCTGCACAACTCACATGCCAGTGCACCAAAACCTGCACCACGCAATGCTGACTTGATCAGCATGCTCACGATGCAGATTAGCATTCCGACACCGCCCTTCGCCAAGATGCTGTCCTTTACGACACGATTCAGGGGTCCAAGAAATCTATACAACAGTATGGCGCACCTCCAAGGTGCTTCACTGTCTATAATGTATCGGCACGACGAGACTGACCACATTCAGACGCCGCCCAGCACCACGACGCAGCATATTCAAGGGTACCCATAGAGCTACAAGCCGTACTTCCTAGGGTTTCTGACCAACAATCACTAAAGTCCATCCTCTGCTGCACCATCACAATGCCAACTAGTGGCACTACAGCGCATATCACTACGACACTACACAACCAGGCTTCAATGAAGACAACAGGTCTGCGAAATCAACCACAATCTAATTCTGACCTGATGGGCATGGCTGCCTTTTATATGGCATTGCCTACGACGACACCTCCCATCCAGGCATCCACATGGCTGTGCAACATCCATTTCTGTATGCTAGGTCAACCGCCATCTGACGCCAACATTATGGGCATGACGTTGCCTAGTCTCGATTCTACCCACCACAACTTTACCAACCACTTCTGAGCCGCCTACCATTTTTGAGACGCCTGCTGCTTTGGCGACGACGCCTGCCGCTTTGGCGACGACGCCTGCCGCTTTGGCGACGACGCCTGCCGCTTTGGCGACGACGCCTGCCGCTTCGAAGACGCCTCCTACCGCTTCGAAGACGCCTCCTACCGCTTCTAAGACGCCTCCTACCGCTTCGAAGACGCCTCCTACCGCTTCGAAGACGCCGCCTACCGCTTCGAAGACGCCTACCACTGCAGCCAAACAGCAGACTGAGATAAGCAGAGTATATCCGTTTCCACCGTCCAAACCCAAACAGGCATTAGTTGCCGGCATGCTGAGATGCACCATCGACGAACCAGGTATACCCAGCTGTGCAAATGTGCCAAATGCGCACTTTACTGCCACGCTCAGACACGATACGACCTACAAAAGCACTCATATAGGCCTGACCATCCAAGCGATGCTAGGTGTCCACCAGGTGTTCGGTTAGACGTTCGTCTACGGTGCGAGAGGTCCTTGGCTCGAATCACGGATCGGATATGGTTGTTGTACAGTTCCTTCATCTCAATCACCCTCATCGGTTCTTCAAACCGTCTCATCTCACCTAGTGTACCGTGTTATCACTGACAGCTACACTCTCAACTGCCGGGGGCAAGACGGCCTACCCGCGAAGGCATAGCCGCAGCACGAGGCACCGGAATCAACATGGAACGTTGACGACCAACCTGAACTGACACCAATACAACCATCGATGTGTACCAGCCTGAACTGACACCAATACAACCATCGATGTGTGCTATCGAGGCGGCTGTTCGGAGCACACCCATTTCCGTCCCGAGCCAAGGCGTACTTCATACTGCTCACGTGAGAATCAGAGCGCGATACTGCCGCCTACCACACATCCACTACCACGTTCCGACACCACTCTAAAATATTATCATACGTTGGCTAGGTGGAAACCTCGGGCCAGTTGCATGACTGTAGTGCCTGTTGGGAATTTGCGTCCCAACACCGTCCTGTCTGCGCTAGCTGTCGAGGAGACACTTTGTTGACTCGCACTTGCAGAGGGACCGGGCTCGGAAGGCGTCAACACAGTGCGCCAGGGGGTCCCGCACCTGCAACCCCACGACGTCAAGCACTTTGACGTCCTACCGACATTGCGGTGTCACCACGTCCACACAAAGACCGACCCGGGATCGCTAGTCACAAGTTAAGTCAGCAGCACTTGTGCCACCAAATGTCCCTACAACGCGTTGTAGGCTATGATTTGACATATATAAAACAAAAAATAAAATACTTTTGTATTTAATAAAATAAATGCTGAGTTTCGAAATGAAAATTTAAAAATTTCAACAATTTTTTTTTTTTTTTAATTCAAAACAATATTTTTTATGTGTGTCAAATCACAGCCTACAACATTGTCATACACTGTGAATTTTTAACGTTTACGACTCATTACGCAAAAACTATAAGAGATACAAAAATTTCCTAAGAGGAAGATTTATGTCTAAAATAAGAAAAAAAAATCTGGTATAAATATAAAAATAATAAAAGACGTTGTCAACACAAAACGTCGCTGCCTAGCATTTGGTTTCGATTTAAATGTGAAGTGCCAAATAATATGTTGTAACTTCTGTTAGACTTTAATTTATTACTGCCCCAGGTTTTGTGGCATGTCCACCGTCTAACGCAAAGTTTTCCTTGCAGCGACACGACCACTAAGATGTGAACGACATTGTTGTATGTGTACCTATGTACAGGATAAGGGAACTAATCTTCTGAAACAAGTCTTACAGTTGTGTTCCTCTGACCAAGAAAAGGGGTAAGAGAGCGTAAGTAATAACTCTGGCCATATGTTTATCCACCGCAAATCCTGTATTTCCTGGGGCTTTCAGTCTTCCCTAGCTTATCAGGTCATTAGCTACGTGGAGCCGTCAACTGCTTAAATATTTACTAAATTATCACCTCAGTCCTAGACAGCCTCGAAGTTACGGTAAGTTACCAACACTCATATAACTTAACAATTTTAAAAATGTTTGTTGAATGATGAATTATGTTTAGCAATTTAGGAGTTACCTATGTGTTAGTGTCACATGAAAGAACTCTCCTGAGCCCAAGTTTAGGAAAACCATAGGTGGCAGTCCAGAAGCAGGCGCGGTCGGCCACATATTTAAAGAATATGATGCCGTGTCTCAATTGGCCCAAAGAGTGCTCTTTCGAGCTCTCGCTATCGCAAATACGTCACAACTACGTCAGAGAGAGCACTCTCTGCATGTCTCAATTGTTCGCCGAGAGTGCGAAAGAGCGAGAGTGCGAAAGAGCGAGAGCACGAAGTTGTATACTCGCTCTCGCTCTCTCGTGCTCTCTGGAGTACGTCATTTTGATTATAACTATGGTTTGAGGTTGCTGAAGAAACGTGCGACATATATTACAAATAATTCAATATTTACGAAAAAATAATTATTTCCAATGATCAGTTACCTATGACGAGATATTTAGTAAACATTTTATGCCGTAAAATGCCATGAAATACATAAAAAAAAAAAAAAAAACAGCTATTCCCACTCGAAATATGTTGCCGGTAAGTTTAAAAATTATTATTTTAATCGTCCACAAATGTATATGTATTTAATATGTTTATAACTTGTATTAATACAATTTACGCACTTGTAACCTTAGCATCGTTTATTTACAAATACGAGAGAACATCGTCCCAACTAGAGAGCGCGAGAGCACCAGAGAGGAAACAAGAGCTCTCTCTTGGTGTTATGAGAAAGAGTACTCTCTCAACAGAGTACTCTTTTAATTGAGAAACGGCCTGAGAGTCACTTTGCCTATACAAATGTATGAAATACAAACGAAGCTGCCATTTCGGTTATCACATCATGATGCGTTGTCTTACTGGTTGACTAACTAAACAATCAAAGAACAAATGCAGTTTCAGTCGTGGGCCTTTAGGTCTCCTACGATATTGCAGAGAATACATCTCTCTGAAGCAGTATTCGACCGACTATATAATGATGACATTCGTGTGGAAAGTTTTCAGATAATCATGGAGGAAGCTGACCCTCAGACAGATACAGAGGAAAATCCATAACTAAGCAGAGGTGCAGTAGGAAAGCTTTAGAGACTAAAGCTTTCAAGACGAGGGAAAAGTGAATTTCAGGAAAGCAATACCTATTCTAATTCTTAAGTGCTACAAATATAGCACACGGTTACATCCACCAGCAAGGAAAATTATTCTCGCAGTTGCAGAATGTTTCATTCCCCAACACTGTGAAGATTGCAAAGTACAATCTGGGGGCCGATAAAATTTCTCTTTTTATGGGTTCAACGCAAAATTTGCACCTAAGTTGCCTCTGGTTGCGTTGCATTAGAATTAAATACGCACACTCACGCAATAGAAGACCCGTTTTACTTGTCCCGCGTTGCGTGGGGGCAAATAACAGGCGGTAATATTTAATCAGGGCCCTGGACACTATGAAAATCAGCAAAAAATGTGTGAGATAACGCAGGAGGTATTACAATATGTCATGAATACTAACTCCAAAATCACAAGAACAGAAAACAGTCTAAATGGCTGGTGCAGAAATACAAAGGCTGATTAGGCACGTTTCAGCTAGTTATGTAACACTCAGTCAGTCAAGTAATATAATATAACTATTTTTACAGTTGTACAACTAAGTCAAAAAATGCTATGAGTTTAAAGTTCAGCTACGAACAAGCTACAAAAATACATGCAGCCAAGATAAAAACTATAACCGCAGCCTACCGTAAAAACAGGGCAGACACAGTGAGGAGACAAACAAGCTTGTACAACAAAGCGAGGACCCCCCACGTTTGTTAACGCTTACAAATACGGAATATATTAGCTGTTCATAGGAAAGGAATTATGATCCAGACAGAAGACCAATAAACTCAGGAGCAACTCAAAAACAACCAACTAAACGATTAAACAGAATAAAGAGTTTGGCCTCGAGAAGGAAAGTCCATGTAAATAACTCCAGAAGCTAAGAAAGACCTTACTTACAACAATTGAGGCAAAACTTCCAGAGCACTGTCATCACAAGTCAGCAATTAAGAGTAGACCCGAGATAAATCAGTCACAGAATATGGATATAGTAGTAGAAAATGTTATGTTAAGCTCAGCGAGGTTATGGAACCTGACAGAATATACTTTGGCGTCCAATGTTGCTGGATGAGATACTTTTTTTTGCAAGATACTATAAATGTTAAAGATAGCAGCATATTTAGGTTAAGTGAAGACATGATATTACTTGTCCAAAATGTGACCAAAATGGACACACGTTCAAAGACTGTAAAGAAGCCGACAAATGTGTTAACTACGTACAAGACAAGCAATCACAAAAACCGTCCGCGGATGGAAAAATCAATAGTAATGGCAGAGCAGGATTGATTAGGAATCTCAAAAACCAAATCGGACTGACACACCTACAAAGGTTACAAGTGGCTAAACAAGATAATATTCGAGTGAGCGAGTGTGTGCTTCTCGTGAATATCCCGTTTTCCTAGCCTTCATTCCAGCATTCACCTCATGTCATCCCTAATCAAAATTTCTTCACTTACATCACGAAAAAGATATTGGTCTGTATTTTAACAGTTATACACAAAAACACGCTGTCAAAACAAACAACACAGAAAAACCGCGCACAAACATAAGAAAACTGCCAGATTTTGCTGCAGTGCCTTCACACAAAATCGAATGAAATGAACTAGACCAATAAATTGTTCACCAAAATTAAGTATGTACTGCCGCAATTAAAACACTGATGTAATCTCTATACATAAAAACTAGCCGGCCGGCTGCGGCGTTGCCCGCGTGAAATTCAAGGTCTTCAACAGTAACTCTGGAAAAAATATGTGATGAAGGCATTTAACAGATAGCTTACTCAATAACAGTGAACTATAATTAATTGTCTTAGCTAAGTGTAAAGAGCACACGCAATATGCTTTTCGCCTACTTAATTTTCGAATTTCATAAAAACCTGAATTTGATTTGTAGATATTTACATAGGCTTCATTCTTATAAAAAAACATCTCGATATCTCAACGGGTATAAGCGGTACAGATGATTATTTGAAATCACTTTTTATTTTTTTTAACCGCTTTCAAGGACGAATTTCGTAAATTCCTGAAATTACTTTTTTATATTTACGTAAGATTTATTTTAAAGCAAAAACCATTTCAATATTTCCACTGGTTTAGGAGATAAAGAGGGATTCAGTTAAAAACACGATTTACTTTTTTAAGAGCTTTCAAGGATGAATTTTGAATTTTGAATTTTTTTTTTTTTTTAAGATATTTACTTAAGCATCATTTTAAAAAAATCACCTCACAATCTGAAATGGTTTAGGAGAAATCACGGATTAATGAAAAACACATTTTACGGCTTTTCACCCCCTTAATTTTCGAAATTCGCAAAACCGAAACATTTGCGAATATGCATTTCTTTGGGCAATATTATGAAGTTAAAAAATGTATGATAGCATTCAAGGATTCTTTTAAAAACATAATTAACTCCTTTTCACCCTCTTAATTATCGAATTTCGAAAAATCCTTGCTAAGTGGGTACCTACGGGGCAAGGGGAATCTTCCCTCAAAATTTCATGCTTCTACATCCAGCGGTTTGGGCTGTGCGTTGATGAGTGAGTGAGTGAGTGAGTGAGTGAGTGAGCGAGTGAGTGAGTGAGTGAGTGAATCAGGACACTTCATTTTATATAGTAAGACTAGCAGTCCCCCGCGGCTTTGCTCGCGAATATTATTCAAAACTGATAATATTTACTTTAATTGGAAAACCTCTTTGTACACAAGATTGGTACTTCAGTCAAGTGTTAGAATGTCCAAGCGGATAGTTGAACTAATTCTGCAGCAGGATAAGAAGCTATAGCTGTCCACGCGAAAAGCAGCCTTAAGTTTGTCCCTGCCACTAACAGCGACTGGCCTGGGCCTTATTTATAAAACTGCCAATTTGAGGTTGTGGGGTAGTTACAGACACCTAAGGTAAGAGGGTAATCGAATGAAAAACACGTGTGTACCCTGTGCACAACCATTGGTAATAGTGCCCTCAATTATATATTTTCAAAATATTTACTTTAACTTTATTGCCTTTACAAAGTTTCAGTGGGTAAAGGTTTCGCGGAAACGTATTTGGTGCCCCAAATTTGAGATTAGTGAGATTATATATCGTCGGTTTACTGCCAAAAGTGACAAAGTCAAAATGAGATAAAATTATAAAAATGCTAGGAATATGTATATGTTGTTCACGAACAATTGCCCAAGTTTAAAGTCTATTCGTCGTTTCGTACTGTTGTGTCACAGTATAGTAACATACCACATTATTGTTAATATCTACAATTTAACACTGTTTTTAAACGAAATAGCATTTATGACTTAATCACTTTCGGCAGTATACCGACGATATGTCAGCTGATATTGTAGAGGAACCTAAGTGGAAAGCGAACTGCAATTTTATCCTTTATAAAGACTACATGTAAATTGCACTAATTCGATCTGCCTTGTAGTTTCCGTGTGTCAGAACTGAACGTTCTCACGCAGCTTTTAACGGAATTCGAGCCCAGAACCTCCCGGAATATAGACCTGAGTAACAAACAACTGCGTCACGTAACGTCGAAATAACTCATGAAATGAAATTTTATTTAAAAAAAAAATAAAATAAAATATATGTGTCCTGGGCTCATAGCGGTTGTACAACACCACGTCTCGATAGGTTACTGTAGAGTGAAACTCCTGTATAGGTTGTTTCTCGCTGCTCGTTCCTGCTTTTCGGATCGTCTGCCTTGAATATTGACCAACTCAGTTTTATTCTTAATAATCACGTTTCTTATAAAGAAAAAAAATTACATACATATTTTTTTTTTTAATACTTACGTAAACATCACTCTGGCGCGAACAACACCTCAATATCGCTACTGGTTAGATAGATATCGTGAGTTGATGGAAAACAAATTTTGTGCTTTTTCACCCTTTTGGGTGTCGAATTTCGAAATATTTTAAATTTATATCTTAGACACTTGTATAAGCATCCAACTGAAGTGTAAATCACATCGCTAGCCCGTTCAGGCGAATCAAAATCGATCGTTCACTAAAAAAACAAATACCCCTGCACAGTATTGAGAAATCTAATTTCGAAAAATCTGAAAAACATTTTGCGATAATTTCTGTAATCATCATCCTGAAACAAAAGTTAATTTTATATATCGACGGGTTCGATAGATATCGAGGATTTATCTATAACACATTCCAGGTCTTTTCACCACCTAAGAGAGTAAATTTAGAAAAATACTTTAATCAAGTTTTAGAATACTTTATTGGTATCTCGTGGACGTAAAAAACACAACATTAGCCCGTTGGGTTCAAGATATATCGACGATTAATTGAAAACGCTTTTCACCACTTTTCACCTCTTTTCACGTTCTTAGGTGGCGAATTTCGAAAATTCCTGAAATTCCTTTTTAGGTATTTGAGTAAGCATCAATCCCAAACAAAAATCACGTCGCTATATAAAAATCCATGGGATCGATATATATATATATATATATATATATATATATATATATATATATATACACACATATACATAGAATGTGAGTCGAAAACACACATTACCTTTTTTTTAACCAGTTTAGGGCCGAATTCGGAAGATATATTATATTTTAAATGGTACTTGGGATATTTACAAAAGCAGTAATTTAAAGCAAAGAGGACTTCGATATCTCGATTGATTCGATAGATATGGAAGGATAATCGAAAACACATTTCATGTATTTTCACCCCTTTAAATAAAGAATTTCGAAACGTCTTTGAGTCCTGCCATACACATTTGTAAAAGTAACCAATTAAAGTTAAAATCACGACAATAGCCAATTGTGTTTCGAAGATATAGACGATTCACAAAAAACACATTTTGCCCCTTTTTACTGCCTGGGGGTCGAAATTCTAAAAACCTAAAACTACTTTTTGGGTATTTACGTAAGCAATATTTTGAAGTGAATATCAACTCTCTATCCCGAAGGGTTCGATAGATATCGATAGTTGATTGGAAACACATTTAAGGTCTTTTCATCCCCTAATGTGTAACTTCGAAAAATCCTTAAATTGGCTAATATGCATTTTACGAGTGTCCTATTAAAGTAAGAATCACGATGATAGGCCGTCGGGTTCGAGCTCTATCGACGTTTCTTCGGAAACACATTTCACCCCTTTTCACCCCCTTTGAGGTCGAATTTCGAAAAATCATTTCTTACTGCTCGCCTACGACCTGAGGGGAACCCCCGCAAAAAATTTCACGATTCTAGGTCCAGTGGTTTGGGCTGCAGTTTGATATGTCAGTCAGTCAGTCAGCTTTCATTTATATATATAGAGAGATTAACGCTGACTGACATATCAAACTGCAGCCCAAACCACTAAACCTAGAATCGTGAAATTTTTTGTGTGGGTTCCCCTCAGGTCGTAGGCGAGCACTAAGAAGGGATTTTTCGAAATTCGAGCTCTAAGGGGGTGAATTGGGGTGAAATGTGTTTCCGCAAAAACGTCGATAAAGCTCGAATCCGACGGCCTATCATTGTGATTTTTACTTCAATAGGACACTCATAAAAGTGCATATCAGCCAATTTAAGGATTTTTCGAAATTCAACATTTAAGGGGGTGAAAAGACCTTAAATGTGTTTCCGATTGACTATCGATATCTATCGTACCCTTCGGGAAAGAGAGTCGGTATTCACTTCAAAATGATGCTTACGTAAATACCCAAAAAGCATTTAGGATTTTTTGATATTCGACCCCCAAGCAGTACAAACGGCCAAAATATGTTTTTTATGAATCGTCTATATCAATGAAACACAATTGACTATCGTCGTGATTTTACTTCAATTGGTTACGTACACAAACGTATATGATAGGACTCCAAGCCGTTTCGAAATTCTTTAAATAAGGGGGTGAAATTATGTGATATATGTTTTCGATTATTCAGACATGCCTATCGAACTAATCGAGATATCGAAGTGTTCTTTGCTTTAGAATGATGTTTTTAAAATATCCCAAATACCATTTAAATATATCTTCCTAATTCGACCCCTAAGAGGTTAAAAAAAGGATAAAATATGTTTTCGATTCACAATCGATAAATATCGATCCCACTGATTTTTATGTAATGACGTGATTTTTGTAAAAGACTAATGCTTACTCAAATAATTGAAAAGCAATTTCACGAATTTTCGAAATTCGCCACCTAAGGAGGTGAAAGGGATGAAAATTGGTGAAATGTGTTTTCAATTAATTGTCTATATATCTTGATCCCAGCGGCTATTGTCATGTCTTTCACGTTCACAAGACACCGAAAAAGTATTCTACAGCGTGATTCAAGGATTTTTTCAAAATGTGGTCTCTTGGGAGGTGAAAAGACCTGTAATGTGTTTTAGATAAATCCTCGATATCTATCGAACCCGTCCAGATATACAGTTAATTTTTGCTTTAGGATGATGAATACAGAAGTGTTCGCAAAACGGTTTTAAGATTTTTCGAAATTCGTACTCTCAGTAATGAGCAGGGGTCACAGTATATTTTTAATAAATGATCGTTTTGATTCTACTGAACGGGCTACCGTCGTGATTTGCACTTCAATTGGATACTTATACGAATGTATAAGGTGTGAGATGAAAACATTTCGAAATTCGAAACCCCAAAAGGATGAAAAAGCACTAAATTTGTTTTCCATCGATCCACGATATCTAACCAGTCGAGATTTTGAGGTGTTGTTCGCGTGAGATGGATGCTTAGGTAAGTATTTAAAATTTTGTATATGAATTTTTTAACTTTATAAGATAACATGTTTATTAAGAATAAAACTAAGATTGTAAACTTTCAAGGCAGATGATCCGAAAAGCAAGTACGACCAGCGATAATTAAATTATACAGGAGTTCTACTCTACAGTAACCTATCGACACGTGGTGTTGTGCAACCTCTATAAGCCCAGGACATGAATATCTTATTTTTTAAAATTAAATTTTTTACATTAATTATTTCGACGTTACGTGGCGCAGTTGTTTGTAGCTGAGGTCTACAATCCGGTAAGTTCTGGGCTCGAATTCTGTTAAAAACTGCGTACGAACGTTCAATTCTTACACACAAAAATTGCAAGGCAAATCGGATTAGTGCAGTTTGCATGTAGTCGTTTAAAAGGGGTAAAATGGATTATGTAAATCACTTTCCACTTATGTTCCTCAACAACATCAGCTCACATAGGTTATCTCACTAATTTCAAGGTTGGGGCACCAAATACGTTTCCGCGAAACTTTTTCCTACCAAAACATTCTAATGGCATTAAACTTAAAAGTTAACATTTTGACGATATGTAATTGAGGGCACCGTCACTAATAGTTGTGCACATGTTACATCGAGTCAACTTTGCAGTGATATAAGAAAGGCCCAGGTGAAATCGCTATTAGTGGCAGGGACAAACTTACAGACTGTTTTCCGCGTTGATAGCTACAGCTACTTATCCTGCTGGAGAATTAGCTCAACTATCAGCTTTGTCATTCTAGCACTAGATGAATGAAGTACCAATCTGATGTACAAAGAGATTTTTCAATTAAAGCAAATATTATCGGTTTTGAATAATACTCGCGCGCAAAGCCGCGGGGGACTGCTAGTACAATATACAAAATGTGCAAAGTAATGTTTCCATTCTTAGCGTATGAGCAGATAGCAGCAACAATAGCGTATATTCACGGATAAACACACGCATACAAGTAAGTGCGGCCATTTACTAGTCCCACGTACAGACAGATATACGTAAAAACTGCAGATTACTAACAGCCTGTATTAGTCTCGAGTACGTTATGTAATAAAGTAAATGAATGGCCTATAAATAGTCCAACAAAACAAACGAAACGTTTGAGGGCGCGGTCTGCTGCAATTTTCAGCACCATTTTTTTATTTTTTATTTGTACCAAATATATATATATATATATTTCGTAGTTTAGACACAAAATGTGACTAAATTTGGCTCTTATGAAATTTTTTTTATCTCTCATAGATTTCGCGTAATGGCTTGTTAAAGTCATATTTTGCATGTTTCCGTTTTAACGACTACACTAAAACCAACTGATATACCAAACTCAAAAAAAAAATCACAGTGGATAAAGACATTGCAGGCTACAATGTCATGCTCACAAAAATAAAGAATACAAATTATTTAAATTTTAAAAAATATTGAAACTGAAAATAAATATTTTAAAATTTCAATATATATTTTAAAAAATAATTTTTATTATTTAATTTTATGAGCATGTCATTGTAGCCTGCAATGTCTTTAACCGCTGTGATTTTTTTGAGTTTGGTATATCAG
Source organism: Medauroidea extradentata (assembly GCA_003012365.1). Classification (NCBI taxonomy): domain Eukaryota; kingdom Metazoa; phylum Arthropoda; class Insecta; order Phasmatodea; family Phasmatidae; genus Medauroidea; species Medauroidea extradentata. The sequence continues at coordinate 18,438 of PNEQ01055118.1, forward strand.
TTGGTTTTAGTGTAGTCGTTAAAACGGAAACATGCAAAACATGCCTTTAACAAGCCATTACGCGAAAACTATGAGAGATAAAAAAATTTCATTAGAGCAAAATTTAGTCACATTTCGTGTCTAAAATAAGAAAAAAAACATCTGGTACAAATAAAAAATAAAATAATGACGATGAAAATTGCGGTAGACAGCGCCCTACATAGTCTCAGAAAGTCAGCATGTTATAAAAAAACACATTTTAACATCGATTCCGGCGGTTCTCGAAACTAAACAATATATTACAGTAACAAGTATGCATTTGGGTATGGGAACGTCCCGGAAGAACTTACCGGATTCAAGAACATCGCCATCATGTTTACACAGAGTTGACAGACCGTTCTTCAACGAAAGTTCTGGGTATTGTTGCGCCGTCTCTACTTCTCAGCTGTACCGAACACTCCGCAGGAGAAAGTCGAGGGAACCTGGAACAGTTAATGTTAACTTCACGGTCGGTTGCTCCTCGGCGCAGAAGAATTGGTCACATTTATCATACAACCAAAATATACGCAGTGTACTCGTTTTACTGTCCGTAAATTATCCGGTTCTCCCTAACTTCAAAATGCGTTAACTATATAAATCGTTTAGTAATTAATAAGATAGGTTAAAACATAATCCATATTAATTGTAATTTAAGCACCGCTAACAAAGGGATTTTTTCCAACGATTTAGGTTACCTTTGAACTACTTCCGCTACACTACTAAACATCTGCAAATTTTCTACGAAGGCAATTTACTTTCTTGGAGTTGACAAAGTAATGAAATAAGACAACTAAAATAATTAGGGACGGGATACTCTAAGTAGGGATACGTATTTCAAGTATAAACAGTAAGTGCGGTCGTCTAAACAATCATGGACTTGTGTCGAGCGAACGACTTGAATACTCAATCGTCAATAAAATCTTAACTACTCATCATAATTCGATGGGATTTTTTGCCAAGTAGATATTCTATTAGCGGACGTTTATTTATGTAGCACTGGACGGTAATATGTTTTACTTCCGAGTAAAAAATTAAAAACTGTAATAAAAATAATTAGTGACTGAAACCCCAAAAACCATAAAAATGGAAAACTGTAATTTTTATAATTTTATTATGATAATATTCAGGTTTCTATAACAACCAAATTTCAAAAATATTCACCATTTGGTTTTAAAATAATTTTACTCTCTGAAAACCTAAGCGCGAGTGTTTACGGGTGTTAAGATTATTTTAAAATCAAAACGAATTTTTTTTTATTTAGGTTGTTATAGAGTCCTAGACATTATCATACTAAACACTTTAAAAATTACAGTTTTACATATTTATGGATTTCGTGGTTTCAATCCCTAAATTTTCTAAATGCCGTTTTAAATTTTTTACTCGAAAACAAAGCATACTACCGCCGAAGCTGTATAATTAGACGTTCGCTAATAAAATATCTACTCGGCAAAAAAATTTCATTGAAATAAAAACAGCAGTTTGGAGTTTATCGACTGAATATTCGAGTCGTTCGCTCGACACCGTAAATTCAATACCCCTTAAGTAATAAATCCAATGTCCAAAGTAAGGCCTAACTTATTTCTGTGGTCGACTTAAGAGGCCGTGGCAGTGTTTCAGGCCCATGTATGCAACCCGCATTAACTCCATATACATCAAGGCTGATTTTACGTTCCCTGTAGCAATAAGAGTATTACACGTATCAACGTTATCTTCGCTCTTTATCAAAGACACAGCCGTTCTTAATAGAACTGCGTTCTTCAATATGAAGCATAACAAACGGTTACATTAGCAACGTAATACTAAAAAAAAAGTTTCGTATAATTTGTAGAACCATTCTTTGTACTCGACTTCTACATTTAAGATCTACACTTTCTGAAAGTCAATATAGAAAAACTACAAAACAACAATCCTTGACAATTATATATGCGAACCTTATTAGCAAACATTTACTCGAAATGATGCATTTGTTCAGCGTGATCTCTTGTGCCGCAATTAAATGTACGAGATTTCGGCGTCAGAGATTGTTCTTCAGATCTACGTCACTGCAAAGAAATTTTTGCTCAGAAAGTTTGTAAAAACCATTGTCTGCGATTGCTGTATTTTGATTTTGGCACATTGGCTTCGAGAAACCTGTAATTCTGAACTGATACAATTAGCACTCGATTAGTGCGGTCACTTTTTGCTTACTTTCAGTTTTGTTTTTCCCCCCATGATTGGCATTTCAATTTACTTGAATGAGATTTTGGCCAACGCTTACTAACAATTTTTTGGGCGTTGTACAGCAGTGGGGCAGATGAGCATTAAACCTGGCAGAAAATACAAAAAAAAATTAGATTTTGTTACAAATAAACTATTATGCAGTAATGAACAGGACACGACCTGCACCAACATGCCCTAGCTATAATGGCGTGGCGCCCAGAATGTTCCGATACCGACCAGAATACTCAGTAAAAGCGAGCATTCCGACGAGGTTACATGCAGACCTTATGCTTCTGATGCGAAATCGTGTTAATGTTGTGATAATTAAAATATTCTGCGATGGATTCTTCAAGTTCAGGTATGGAGTGATAACATAACAGCATTTAAATACATTTTTAATTTCATCAAATTTTTATAAGCAAGCAATGAAAAACTATATCATATTAACAAACAAACAGGGCTAGTCAGACATGGTCCAAGAGAGTCCAGCGTTAAATTTTTGGTTTATTAAAGTAATCGTAAGTCATAAATGTTAGAACTTAGAACCGCTTTTTATTTTTTTTCACGCTTCTATTAGTTTTGTTTACTTATCTGTCCGGTTTAAAGTTTGTAATACATTTTAAACTAACTTGCTGATGAAATAAAGGTATCAAACTGAAAGGGTAACACAGAACTAAATGAAAATGCAATGTTAACTCGCTTTGGAGCCGTGACAGTGTAGTGGTTAGCCCACTCGCCTTCCACATTTGAAATTTTAAACATAGCTGAGAACTGGATAACATTACAGCATTGTTTCACTTTGGAGTCGCGGTGGCGTAGTTGTCAGCTCACTCGCATCGCATTACGTCAAATCTAATTGTAGCCTATTTCCGACTAAATGTACATTCTTGTACTTGGCAAACGCAGCAGTTGGATTTTCTCGAGGTACTTCCCGTTTTCCCGATCTTGCAATCTGTCACCATGATTTCTGACTACAACATATTTCAGACAAACAAGAAAACTTATTGATATGTTGTCACAAATTACAAGCAACTTTTCTGGTTAGTATTTTTTTTAATCTTATACAATTTATATTGAAATGAAAATGTTAGTTGTATGGTGGTGGAGGGTAAATGTGCGCATTATCTGAATTTTTTTAGCATAAATGTTTACTAACGCTCGTATGAAGAGTATTGTAAGCAGTAAGGCGACAGAGGAGGTATCGAATAATGTCCTAGAGTGTTAATGTCATCGTACTACAAGAATTATTTTATTTTCGAGCATAACTGTAAAGGTCGTCACTTGCGTACACTTTCCAATCTGGGTGCGGTTAAGTTTTGCGCGACATGTCGTGTAAATGTGCGCATAATTAATGTAAACTATAAATGTCATACAATACATTTTAATGCTCACTTTATTAACGCTTACATAATATAATTACGTGAAATCATATTGGACGGAAGTTTAAAAATAATTAAGCTAGAATTCAGAAAGAATTTAGAGACTGTTGTGGGCTGATTGTTGACAAACCAAAACAAGGTTTCGGCAATACAAATTATGGAAATTCAGCAAGACGCTTCTTTAAAACTGCAAACATGTAATGTGATATATCAAAAGTAGATAAGGAACTGATTACCAAAATACATACGAATTTGATAGTGGTATCCTGTGGACACGACATTAATGTAAACAAATTTTGTGCAAGATACTTTGTTGATAAATACCCGTGGTACAATATGCGCCCTACAATGTATAAATACCTCATTCACGGCCCTGAAATTATATCATCAGCACTGCTACAAATAGCACAATTAACAAAAGAAGCGCAAGAAACATGTAACAAGGACTTGAACTACAGAGAGCATTATGCCAGGAAGTGCAGTCGAGAGAAAACAAATACTGATATTTTAAACCACTTTCTGTTAAGTTCAGATCCTGTTCTCTCGTGTAAGCAGAGATTACAAAAGAAAAAACTACACACCCTTCCAACAAGCAACATACTTGTTGAAACTTCCAATACAATAAGATATTAACTGCCTTGAAGTAGATGACTGTGAGGGTGATGATAGTGACGGTGATGTAAGAACTGAATGCGAAGATGGTATGTTTTGACATTTCTAGTGTAAATATCAAGGAGTTAACTAAATGTGGCCCTATTATATGTGATTCTCCTTTTGAAATATTGTTGTGATGGTGAGTAATAAAATGGTTATGATAACAAAGATGGTAGTGATGTTATTGCGGTATTGACTGAAGTCAGGCTTTAATATTATGAGTGGTAATATAAATGTAGTTTATTAATTTTGTTCTTTACTTTCTGTTCAGTTATTTTGTTGTCTGTATTGTCAGAATTGATGTCATACGTTGACAATCTATGTGTAAATATCTTGAATTAGCATTGTTCTGTTTATCGTGTTTTTATTTCTGACACATGTATAATGATGAGAAGGATGAGAGAGAAGAGACGAATGATGTTCTGGCAGTGCTGAGAAATATGCATGTTTTCATGTTCTGAGTGTCAATACCAACTTCGTTTATTTGGTGTGTTTTATAACACGTCTGACTCCTGCCATATATAGTTGATGATAATGATGGCAGTGGTGGTTATGCCAGAAATTATGAAAAAAATATGCGTTGATAAGTGTGCGTGTAGATGTATTTATGTGGTTTTGCATTATTAGTTATTTATGTTTATGAAATATTGTTTCGATGAAAATGATTATGTAATCTCAATTCTGAATACGCAGGAATGTTTACACAGTGCTTATACCAATTTTGTTCATTTATTATGTATTTATACTTTCCTGTTTTATTTATGCCTTATGACTACACTGATAATGATGAAAATGGTTTTGTAATGAAAGTGCTAATGACATAACTATTTTGACATTTATGTGTTTGTATGTGTACGTATACCTAAAAAAAAAGTATTTGGTTTTGATCTATTTTGAATATTATTTCTTTGAACATATTTCTTTTTAAAACATATGATTATATTAATGAAGATTTATTCAAAAAATTATTTCATGGATATTTTCGTACACTACGCCTTATTACTAAAATAAATATGAAAATAGTAATTATGATAGTATCATGTTTTAATTGATGCCAGTTTTGAAGCTCTCTTGCACCACTGTGTGGTGGGAATTAAACAACGTAAGTCTGAAGTAGTGAAGGAATGGAATGTCGTGGAGGGGGATGGGCGGGCGAACTTCAAAAACTTGTCACCCAACAGAAACGCCCACTATGTTTACGACGAATGAAAATCGAGTACGACCCCACCGGGAATCCAACTCGGTTCACCGTGAGAGAAGACTAGTAGTCTGACCATCCTCTGAATGACATTTTCAGCTTGTATATCTAAACACGCTTAACGTTTGGTCACTAAAGCACTGTAGACATATAGTACAGACTACTATTATTGAAAATTAGAATTTGTTAAATATATATATGTGTATACACATACTTACTTACACACAGTAGAGTCCTGACATAATGTTCCTTCTCATAACATTTTCCTGGCCATAGTATTACTTACATTTGGACCTAAAAATTGTTTAGCAATAAAACATTACCATCTTATAATGTTTTCCCACTTATAAAGAAGAAATTTTTGGGCACCTTGAGAAAAGTCATAACAGGGTTCTACTAAGAGATAATTAATTATTTACAGTTACAAATAAACTTATCTGAATTAGACATATCTGGTATGTTAAAGAAATTGAACTTTGGCCCTCGATAAATGGAAAAGGAAAAGGTTGTTGGGACAGATGAATCGATGTACTTGTTGGTACACGCTGATGGGAGAGTAAAGTTCAGGCCTGTGGTGGTTGCGATACGTACAGAAAACAGGGATTGTTCATGTGGTATGAAATGGGTCCTTTGGTACACGTATTAACATTGTTCTCGCCAGCGAAGGATTCGGTTCATGTGCTTCCAAGTGCTTCCAAGCCAGTACAACAGTACCTTGCAGATGATATATAATTAAGGAAAGACAATGCACCTGTTAACCACATGCGAATAAATAGTGGCCAAGCAGTTGAATGAAATCCTATCTGACACATTTGGTATAGTAGCTCAGAGAAAGATCTCCTAAAAGTCTGCATTGTCAGTGCATTACAATACGACGAAAAAAAAAAAAAATATGAACGGAGAGTTCCATCACTTATTTTCAAATTTTTCAAACTACAAAAACAGTTTCTCCTTTATTTTCAGATAAACCAAAAGTAAGTTGTTTTTCTACCCTTATGTCGGGATCAGGAATAAATCAGAAATAAGAATAATAATTGAATGCTGGGATGTCAAGACCGGTTGACCTGTCTTCACTATACCATCAGAGGGTCATTAATGAACGTCAGAGCAGAAGTCTTCAAAGGAATGACAGAACATGAACAAATCGAATATGGCAGGCGGAAACAAGAAAGTTTCTCAGCATTGAAAGCAAGTTATGATTTGAGGATTGGGTTAAGGGATTTGTGACTGATCATGAAGACTCCAAGGTGTAAAATGACATGATGATCTGAAACTACAGAGCATGAGAAGTGTAATGGTAGCGCATGAACACGATCTAAGATGGCGAAGAATGACAAATCAGGGCTGTACGCAATATTTTATTTCGGGGGGCTGAACTTAACGAATGTTTATAGAACTTCTAGCAGAAAAGATATAAAAATAATAACTGATACAATAACCATTACGGTGTATGAATAAATAAAAGAGAAGTATTTTAAAGTTTGTAATAAAAATTTGTTTTAAACATTAACATAGCTCCAGATGAAGGGATAATTAACGCAGGGATGCCTACCTCCCTAAACAATAGTGATGCACCCACTTCCTCTAACCAATGTTGTAACAAAGTTTCCATAAGAAATTATATTGCTGACATCCTGAGTTAACAGCACCGAGAATCCTCCCCCGAAAAAATTATTAGTTAAAGGAGCAAAATGGTGCTGTTCAAGCAAATAATACATAGCGGACAGAAATTGTAACATATTTTAAGATAATTCATAGCCTAGTTCCTTTCGGTGAACAATCTTCACAAAGTAACCTTTATCAAACCCAGAGCTTCGTAACATTTCCTGTTACAGTGCCACCTATGACAAGGGACATCAGGAACGCCAAGTATCGGTTATCTGGCCCTCTCTTCCCCCGCTTTGCCACGGACAGTTAGGATTATAATGTATAATTAGTACAAAGTACGACACAGAAATCTCAATACATACTTAAACAATTATTTTCAAAAAAATCTTGTTGCACTATTAAGTTAGCATATTAGTTAATAAAATGTAAAATTCAATTTTCTTAGCTGTAAGTCCCAAAGTCGTGACTAACGGCGGAGTTGCCTATCACACGACTGGCTGCATACTGCAAGTTGCAACGAATACAGTAGGGAACTATACCGGACGTGGCGCGTGACCTATCGTAAATGATGACAACAATGATGACAACAAGCACAGCGATGTAGCAACATGAACAATGGTGCTACTACCTAGCACCTAGGCGGCTCAGTAAAACATGGCGCGAATACAAAACATTTTGTGATTAATTTTGTAAACACTATTCATACTTAACTTCTTAAGCTTAAAAATATCGGCAAGTATCTCATTCAGCCCCCCTCCACCCCTTTGTATGCGTACATCCCTGTGGCTAACAATTAGGTGAAAATAAAAGTCGTAAATATCCCAGGGAAAAAAAATAAATGTACTAGATGGCTCCCAAATATAAAAAACAGTTGACATTACGTCTTAAATGATCGTTCGTTAACATAATCTGCAATGCGGTTCACAGATCCACACTTTTACACCGTGTTGCGCCAAAATGTGGATGGACATTTTCGTCCTAGAATATATAGGTTGACCGGAAAATGTTGAGAAAGATTAGGGATTCGTTGCGTGATATACTTTGGATTCCGAAGGAAAAACTGGACATTTTTTTGTCATTCTATTTTGCGTCTTGTCGACTATGAGGTTATTAGAGATACGGTGTACTTGGTACAATGACAGGAAATGAAGACGAGTCGGGCATAGCCTTTGTCAAGGAACCATCCCATCATTCACCTGGAGCGATTTCGGAAAATCTTGGAAAACCGATCAGGATGGATGGAGCCGGGCGTCCACCTTGTTACCGTTGCGCCACCTTGCTAGGGTTACAAAAAAAAGAGGGGGGAATGTAGGGTCGGGGGAGGGGGGAAAAATACTAAAGAGCAATATAGGCCGTTCACGATAAAGTGAGTACTGCATAAAGTTTTATTTCGGCCGTCTTGCAGCCATCTTTACTATTTTTAATATGAAAACTTGCATGTAACTAAAAACCAGCGTAAACGTTTCAACACTCTCAAAAGTTAACATATACTGGCCCAATAAAACATATTTGTATTTGATTTCAAGTTGTGCTGAGTTCTCAGTTCATAGTAAACAAACAGCCTATAGTGTCTTCTACAGCGGCAACGAATTACGTCGTTCGTGATTTCAGACATAATCCACAAATATACATCCCCAAACCTATACAATGCGTATGATGACTACATATGCCTATCTATAACTGTAAATGAAAAATTTCAGCATCACGTTTGTGGCATCTCTCGCAAATGAAATTGCGCATGTGTTTTTAGCAAATAGCACGTTTGTACTACACAATTCAAAAACATATCCGAGAGGTAAAAATAAACAGTAAACATCGTGTGAGGAGGATGGGGGCCTGAGCCAGGGTATTGCACCCCGAACTGCAGACTTACCAGAAGGATGGCAGGACACGAGATCGTTCCAAGGAGAGGAGCCGGACAGGGTAGTGCGGAGGATAGGGTTGATCCCCGAGAAAACACGCCGACCCACCGGCATCGTCCGACACAATTCCCACATGCGAAAACACAGGGTCCGAGTCAAAACGGCAACAAATGCCAATGTAGCTACCATCAACACTACTAAGCACTGCCAAAGTTGAGCCAAAGTGTCACGGAAACTATGGACTATCGCCAGCTAACCATAACATTTATGCACGACTTTCAAAACCGTAAAGCATGAAATGTTTTTGAACAAAGTAACTGAAACACGAAACATTAATTACTCTTACGTTTATTTACATTGGAAGAAATCTTACCAAAGGAGGAAGATCCCTTAAAAAGTGTTTTTAATTAAATTTTTCAATAACATAAATTGTACATTATCTAAAAATAAAAATAAATCTAAGTAGGAAGCAGAGAATGTGTTAACAGCAATTTTAAGATATTTGTTTACGTATAGTTAATGTTTTGATCTGTGTAAACGTAACTAATTGAAGATGAACTAGTTATTTACTTATTTTTGTCCCATATCAATAAACAGTCTTCTGACGCAAGTTAAAAAATTCTGTTAAGTAATGCTTTATGTCACTAATAGATATTCATTTCAAAACTTTGTCATTAAATTAGTTCAAGTAAGCAATATACGAAACTGCCCCCGTAAGCAGCCGCCACCACAAACGATGAAAAATCGGAATACGCAGCTGCGGAAAGTAGCGATCAATATTGGGTGAAATATATTTTATTTGTGCATAAATTACATCAACATATATTTTCCTCATCGTTGTTCAGGCAATCTTTACCTGACATACGACAAGATCGTTAGATAGATGTGTGTTCGCGTGGTGAGTAGGTAGTTGGAAGTGCGCGAGTAGTAGGAAATGCGCGAGTAGTTGGAAGTGCGCGAGTAGTTGGAAGTGCGCGAGTAGTTGGAAGTGCGTGAGTAGTTGGAAGTGCGCGAGTAGTTGGAAGTGCGCGAGTAGTTGGAAGTGCGCGAGTAGTTGGAAGTGAGCGAGTAGTTGGAAGTGAGCGAGTAGTTGGAAGTGAGCGAGTAGTTGGAAGTGAGCGAGTAGTTGGAAGTGAGCGAGTAGTTGGAAGTGAGCGAGTAGTTGGAAGTGTGTGAGTAGTTGGAAGTGTGTGAGTGGATGAGTAGAATGAATGTGTGTATGAGTAGAATGAGTGTGTGGTGTGCGTGTGCGTGCGTGTATGATCATGTATTAACTTGCTCTGTCGAAGCGTGTGTGTGTAGATATGTCGAGTATGAACTTACTCTGCTGGGTATGTGTGTTTTGTAAGAATGTATACAATTAATTTTTACGTAATTTTTGGCTTGTGTGTACCAATGGTAGCCTATGTCTTGTCTGTACTGACTTACTATACAGAACTTCAGGTGTCATATTGAGTGAAGAAAGTACATATGACTAGTTAATATGGAGCTTGGGATATTGGTATATAAGTTTGTTTGTCATAAAATGACGGTGTATAAATATTTACCAAGTTTTGACTAACATGTTTGGGCTAGAGATGTTAACATTTACAACATGAATAAGTTAATCTTTTCAGTATATATAACAAGGAATAATTTGGTAGTATGTAATAGTTAATGACATGGGTGGGTTAGGTGTTCGAGTGGTATGGTTATCTGATTTAACTCTGGAAAGACACGTTGATATGGACTTAATGAACTGTGTCACATAGTTTACTATGTGACCTGCATTGGTTGTCTTTAAAATGCTGAGGTAATAGTGAAATGTAATTTTGAAATAATTGGTATCGCGATTTCATATGCCTGGCTTTTATGCAACCAAAATGTATAATGAGCAGAATATTGGCGTAATAGAGCTGTGACCAGTCTCAATAATGTTGTAGGTAGTTTGTAAGAAGAATATTGCAGTTTACAAATGCATCGCGGCTGTAGAATGATGGACTATGGATTGTATTATACACGGTAGCGCTTTTTTAGTAGGATAGTCAGGTTAAGATTGTTTCAGAAAAGACTGATGACGTTGCTAAGGGTAAGCATTGCATATGAGAGTACTGTTTTACTGGACATACGATAATATTGATCGGTATGGTTTTGAGTGGTAAATCAACTAAGAGGGTATTCTTTAACGCTTTGAAGTGTTATAGTACGCCATGTCAAATAATCATGACAAAAGTTAAAAGTGAATATGGAATTAATTCAAAGAAAATTGGTAAGAACACTAATATAAAGGAAAAGTTAAAGTGACGGACTTAAGATTAAGAAACGACATCACAGAGGGAAAATAACTAATGCAATGTGAAATAATAAGTAAGAATTTTATTAATGAAAGGCAAGTATAAGATAGGAACATAATTTAATTTTTCTGATATGAGTTAGGAGTAGGCTAACTTGACTTTGGTAGTTTTATGTATATTTTGTGTATGGTCAAAGAGATTAGATATAAATTGAACTATGATATGTACAGTTTAGTTCTGTACGGCATAAATATATTTGTAGTGACCAGTCTAAAGCGCTTCGTTAATGATAGGTCTTATTTTGTTTTCAGAAAAGATAGAATTAAAATATGTATGTGTATGAGATATTGTGGTGAATATAACTGAGGTAACTTAGGCAGCTTTTTTACAGTAAGACTGATATTAGTGGGTATGTTTAGACCTGTAACTAGTTATTTAAGCTATGTTGAACTTGTTTAGGTATGCACAGGATAGAAGAAAAAGAAGTACATTTATATGTGACATGTTGTTATTGCAGGACTCGACATATAGTTAGATATTTTTTATTAGTTAGCTTTAAGTTATGATATATTAGAAGAGCGAGAATGATATATTAACGGTGAGATGGAAAGATGTGAAGTAGGCCTAGCTTGACTGTAAATCCTAACGGGTGACCCCTACAAGCGGACTCCTACAAACTGGCTGTTACAAACAGACTCCTACAAACTGGCTGTTGCAAACACACTCCTACAAACTGGCTGTTACAAACAGACTCCTACAAACTGGCTGTTACAAACAGACTCCTACAAACTGGCTGTTACAAACAGACTCCTACAAACTGGCTGTTACAAACAGACTCCTACAAACTGGCTGTTACAAACAGACTCCTACAAACTGGCTGTTACAAACAGACTC
>PNEQ01055126.1:0-29655 GCA_003012365.1 Medauroidea extradentata
GCGCCTCTCGCCAGTACTCAAAACTAAATTACAAATTAATTATTTTAAACCACAACTTGCAATTGAGACACACGAAACATACAATTCTAATCATAATGAAATTTCAACTGGCTTTCTACGACTATTCTAACATAATTTACAGTATTTACAATATATGTGTTGTTTATTTTCATTTGAAGGCTATATGCCGGTTACATATGAAACATTAAATTGTTTGTATTTTCCAACACTTATTTCAAAATCAAATCTTATAATGATTGTAAAAGACGCCATGATTAGGACTTTTCGTGGGATTTTACTGTGTGACTTACAATTTCGTTCAATTTGGTGTTTATAAAAATATTTACAGTAAAAACACTCAAATATTAAACAGTGATAAAAGGCGAATGAATAGTCCTATTTCAAAGAATCTTTTTATGTCGTTGCTATGAGTTAAGGAGTGAGATATAGCCACTATCTTGAATTTTTGTATTTTATGTCTTAACTTTTCTTCTGGCTAAATGCATGGAACCTTAACTTAACTGCAGAGTGGAATACAAATGATAGAATTTTAGACAACATAAATCTTTATTTTCCGTTACTGTTGTCACAGATCTAAATGTAGTTGAGAAAGTAATAAGAATGTTCTAACTACAATTCCATCTGCAACAACAGTGACGAAGAAAATATATTTACAGTGTCTAAAATGCCCTTAATACGTATTCTATTATGTAGTTACGTTAAAGTTCCATAAATTTACTAAGAAGAAAATATATGACACAAACTACAAAAATGCAGATAAATAATATAAACCTGTATTTTCAAATTTATATTTTTACCATAATTTAATATCAGGATGTTCGCAATTGTGTTAAAAATTACACAGAAATTATTTCCCAGTTTATTTTACGACTTTTTCACTTTTGTACAGACGTAAGTTACTAAATCCGTGAAAAATCAATTAAAATTATCTAATCCGGCAGCAATGTGTACATCTAGAAAAATATAAGTTTACTGGAAAGCATGCGTGAAAGATGTCTGCTTAGGAATAACATTTTAAGAACACTACACGTGTGTACTAATTCCATCAGTATGTATTCTATTCTGCAGTTAAGTTAAAGTTCCATGCATTTAGCCAGAAGAAAAGGTATGACACTACAAATATGTATATTCCGGGTGATTTTGTTGCAGTATTGTTGTATTTAAATACAATAATACACGGAACTATATTGCGTAATTTCTCTGCCAACCTTACAAGCTGTAATGTAACTACAGTTAATATAAATTATACGCAGTAACGACTAGTAAAAAAAAGTTCAATGGTTAAAATTTTAGTGCTCACTTTATCCGGAACGACCTATCGTAATTTCTTCGTCCATGTGGATAGATAGGAACGTGGAGATTTGCTCAGATATGTACAGGGGCGTCATTTCAGGTTTCCCTTGGGTTGGGGGGGGGGGGCATATTTTTTTTAGCTACTATGACCTTGTTACATCTTTTTTTATAAATTAAACATGTATACATTAGAAACTTATAATAAAACTTCGGTTTTATGTGTTTACGTTAGTATTATTTTAAATAACAAAATACACACAAAATTTTTTACACATTTCCTTCTAAACCCAGGGGGGGGGGGCATTTGTCACCCCCCTGCCTCCCCTTAAGTGACACCCCTGGGTAGGTAGATGTGTGCATCAACCGCCATCTTGGATTCTGTTTAACTCATCTGTAACTGTACTTATTTATTTTTGTACACTTGCCCGTGTAAAAGCAGAGGAAATAACAGGAGTAAATAGTTTCGACGACTTATGTACAAATCTGAAGTCCTGGTTCATGGCAAGTGATCTCAATTTATCTTACACGCGTAAACATCAAGTGACGTGTCCAGAGAGGTTAGACATTTACCGTCGTTAGCCGTTACGCGCGGAAAGATACGAATTGGCTGAAAATATAACTTTAGCAGGGCCTTGTTGAGTGCCAACTTTAATCTTAATCACCTATACCAGCACCTTACGTGCGCGTCTGCAGCTCTGCTTCGTTGTTATTGGCAGCGTATCTTTGGTCAGAAACTTCTCATTTGATTGCACGGTACGGCTTTTTCGAGGGCTCACTTTATTTCGAACTACCTATATCTTTCTCTAGTGACTGTAGTCTCTGTTACGAGTATCTTATTATGGGTCTGCTTTCCCCGACCCTGTGACAATTAGTTGAGATTAGTTTACGTTAGTTGAAATTTGTTTACAACATAGGCAAAAGTAATGTTCTAATGCAAAAGTCTTGTCAGATTGGGGAAATGACAATAACATGCATGCAATTAACCGGTATTACCTCGTGAATCGGGCATGCTTCAAACCAGCCAATAGCGTGGTAGTCTCTTCTATTATTTTCATACTATCTGGACAGCCCACAACTAGGGACCCTTGTTTTTCGCGAAAAGAAATTTGCCTCACTTTATTTCCGTGCCTAACGTGCACATCTGCAGTTCTGCTTCGTGGTCAGCGATTAGAAGTTTTAACTGTCACGAGCCTTGGGATTCTACCGGCAAATCACAGACGTGTGTTGTTGCAGGAAAGTTTTTGTAATTGGCTCAGTCAAATGAGATACGGCTCTTCACACAGACACGCTGCCAGTAACCATGAAGCAGATTGCAGATTTGCACGTAAGGCACTGAAACAAACCGGGGCAAAATTATTTTCGCGGAAAACAGGGGTCCCTACCCACAACCTTTCGTCTGCTGTCTGGTGGCACGGCAGTTGGCAGGCCTGTGGCGCGCGCCTAGTGACGCAACGAGCAGGTGGCAGCCTTGTCTACCGCCCCGCGTCACCACAGCGACGTCCACCCTTCCCCTCCCTTCCTCCACACATCAGCCACCCTAGCTCTCTAACAAGTATCCATATTTATAGTCTTCTCTCTCGTCGAGCGCCATAGGCATGGCATGATACATGCTGGCGGATATTTCCTCCGAAAATAAGTTGTTACGACGTCTGTGAATGTATGGAGCTTAGCCAGGCTTTCTAAATCAGTCATCTGCACGCGGCGATATAAAGATCTACGTGTATGTATGTATGCATGGGCATTTGTGTGTGTATGTATGTACGTATATATGTATGTATATATGTAAGTATGTTTGCACGTACGTATGTACGAATGTATGTACGTATTTATTTACTACGCACGTATGTCCGTATGTATGTAAGTATGCATGTACGTATATATGGTAAGTATGTATGTACGCATATATGTATGTTCGAATGCAGGAAGATCTGTAGCCAGACCTGACCACAACGCATGGCCTCACCCAGGATTCTAGCTTGCGGAGAGCACAAGACCTTATCAAATACAATTCTGCAGATGTCAGGCAGGTGGATCTCGAAAAACTCTTACACTTACACCGTTTCTGAAACATGTGAACTCACTTTGCTTGCAATTTCATCTCAACACACACGTACTGTAACTTACTGTTAGTACACATAATACATATTGATATAACATTTATAAATGTCGTCCCTTTTGGGGGGAGCACTTGCGCCTAGACCCCCCCCCCTCCTGGGTGCGCCCATGCCACAACGTAACTTAGAGGCGCCTGACATAATAGACGTATATACATATAGTACATTAAAATTAAGGGGTGTCAAAATATATTTAGGTGAGGCCTGGCACTCCTAGCCCCTCCCCCTAGATACGAGCCAGTATGTAGGTATGTATGTGTGTATGTATATGTGGTTGTATGCACGCATGCAGTATGTAAGCACATTTGTGTGTATTTATAAATACATATATGTGTATGTATATATGTGTGTGTGTAGACCCGTGGTTGGCGTAGTCGCTAGAGCACTCGCCTCACATCAAATCCATCCGGGTTCGATTCCCGAATTTTCGCACGTGGGAATCGTGCTGGACGATGCTGTTGGTCGGCCGATTTTCTCGGGGATCTCCCGTTTCCCCCCGCCACTTCATTCCGGTGCTGCTCCATACTCACGTCACGTCATCTTTCACCAGCGCTGAAGATTAGGTAAGTGGACTTTGCGTCTCGCCGACAACGAGGTAATTATAGACGGCGACATAACTTGCTACAATGACAGCAGCTGGGAGAGGAGTCGGCCATGGCCTTTGTTAAGTTACCATCCCAGCATTCGCCTGGAGCGGTTTCGGGAAACGAAGGAAAACTGAAATTAGGATGGCCGTAGCCGGATATTGAACCCGGGTCCTCCAGAATGGGAGTTTAACGTGTTACCATTGCGCCACTTTGCTCGGTACCAGCGGTAAAGACCTTCATGTTAAGTTATCTTCAATATCTCTTCAATCATTCATGCACTATGTGTCTGTGTAATATATATATATATATATATATATATATATATATATATATATATATATATATATATATATGTGTGTGTGTGTGTGTGTGTGTGTATGTGTGTATTTGTATGCATGATTATATTTTAGATAGTTGTTACAGTTAGTTTATTTATTTCATGTGATACCAGCTGCTAATATGATTACGTAGCTTATAGAATATTAATAGTGGTTAGTACAGCACCTTCTTGTAATGTTTCCAGGGAGAGTTGTCACACAATATTATCCCTACTCGTATGTTATTGACTGTAGTCAAACACTCGCCTCGCATTCCATAGTGTCTGGGTTAGGTTTCTGGTCTGATTATTCTTATATTGGTTTCTCAGAGTTTTCCTTCATCAATTCACTGCAAAAACAAATATATATATATATATATATATATATATATATATATATATATATATATATATATATATATATATATAATGTATATATTGTATTTCTAAAATAATTGTTGATTTTTTAAAATTTTCATTTCAAAATTCAGCAGTTCTTATTAAATACAAAATTATTTTATTTTTTGTTTTTATATATGTCAAATCATAGCCTACAACATTGTTATATACTGCGAATTTAGTCGCTTTGGTATGTCAGTTGGGTTTAGTGGCGTACATAAAACCGTAAAGAGTAAATTTTGGACGTTTACGACTCATTACGCAAAAACTATGAGAGATACAAAAATTTCCTAAGAGGAAGATTTAATCACAATTTGTGTCTAAAATAAGAAAAATAATATCTGGTACAAATATAAAAGTAAAAAAAGATGTTGAAAACTGAGGTGGATGGTTTCTTCGTGCAGGCAGTGGATGCAGACCTGATGAGAGGGTGTTGCTTTGAGGCAGTATCTGGTGCAGAGGTCACCATGCCAACATGGCTCTAGCTGGCTCTCGACAATGCTGATGTAAGATTCTTTCTCAGTCCCCTCTCCTCTTAACAAGGTCATGTAAACTTCCTGGAATAACATGAGAAGTAAACTTTTTTAAAAGAAACACATAACCTAAACACTATCGTTGAGAGCAGTGACAGTTCTAAGTCACAAGTACGGTACATGATGGAAACAAACGGACCCTACAGTGAACCTTGGTACGTACTTTCCAGTAATAACATTATGGGGCGACTGCTTTAAGTACCATAATTCCAGCGATACAGTGCAAACACTACGCTCCAGCTTAGCACCTTGCGCGTAGATGTGAGTGAGTGAGAGATTTTTTGTCAGCGCTTAAGGGCGCCACTACCCGCGCGTGAGAGGCTCAAAAGCGACGGAGCAGTAAGGTCGACCTTGAAGCGCACATCACATGTCACGTCGCCTCAACGAGCCAAGCGCTGAACTAACGTGCAAGGTTCCCGCTGAACGGTTTTTACTATGGGACTTTCAGCGACAACACAACATTTTATCTTACGCGACGAAAGGGAAAGAGTCGCTCTACAAGTCTATAATATTCAGAATATCGAGAAAATGACCACTCTTACATAAAAATCAGCGTCAAAAGTCCCGATTCGGTCACTTTCACCCTCAAAAAAATATTTGTTAGGAACGATAACAGTTAATGGCAATATTATACACCTGTACTAAGATCCTTAAATGTTTTTCGTAGCCTAACCACGTGACAACATGTTGAATGGTTTTCGAATGAAATCAGGATTGTTAAATGTCTGCGCGCCTCTTCACGATTCCAGTAGACGGCGCCCTTAAGGTTCGTAACTAGGTAGGCTGCGTTGGTGTATGTAAGGCACAAAACCGATGGAGCGTTAAAAGTGACGTCAGTCGGCGTATGTAATGCATTATCGCCTTTACATGCAAACTCCGCAACTGGTGTGCAGAGCTTTGCTATTATTCAATTTCTTATGGGACTTTAATCAGTGCCCGTATTATTTTATTTTTGATACGTATGGTTCAAATTCCTGCATATGTTACCATTATTGCGTTTTTATAATTCGGTTAGAATTTTCCTTGATATGGCGGTTTTAAAAAGCTGGTTTTAGACATTTTCAGAGTCTTGAAAATCGTGTTTCCAATAAGCGATGCTAATTTTTAATTTGATAGAAACGTTGTTTTAAATGTGTTTTCTTTTCATAGATGTACAAACGTAATAAGCGTTTAGATGTTTCTTCCAAAGTTGATTACATGTAATTCTCTGCAATGCGTTTCAAGCGCAGGTAGACAGGGACCTTAACATCGAGGTCTTCAGCGCTGGTGAGGGATGGTATGAGGTGAGTGTGGAGTGGCGCCGGAATGAAAGGGCGGGGGAAATGGGAGACCTCCGAGAAAACCCGCCAACCAACGGCATCGTCCAGCACAATTCCCACATGCGAAAATCCGGGGACCGACCCCGCCGGGAATCGAACCCGGATGGCCTTGGTGGAAGGCGAGTGGTCTAACCTCTCGACCTCCGTAGCCCCTTGCACGTAGAGGCAAGATGACACTAGGCAGCGCGTCTGATGTCTCTCACTGCGCCTGAGCCTCAAACCCGCAAATACAGTTTTTTTTAGACTATTGCCAATAACTCAAATATTTTTTAACCAAAAGTTTTGAAAAAAATTTGAGTCAATGTGCAATCACACGATGCACAATACTTTGGACGCGTTTTTTTAAAAATAATGTACTCTTCGCCTGCAAAAAAATAATTTCCTTCATTTTCGCTTATTTTCACGACGAAAAACGTGGTACTTTGGGTAATGAAATCTAAAAAACCGTTCAGTATAGTTCTACGAAAATAATTCAGCTACAAATTATAACATATAAGTGTCAAAACTGCAGCGAAATTTTGATATGAGTATTAGGTTGCAATAAAAAAATATATTTTCGAAATCACTACAAAACTCCGTAACAAGGCCTTAAGGACACGTGACTTCGTCATCTATTACTGACAGTAGACTTCAGTGAATACGGGAACAGTTTTTAGTACCGTGCAACGATTTCAGTAAATTTTGAATAAATAAATAAATAAAAACGCTGCTAGCTTACGCCCAGTGGCTTACTACAGCCGTATGTCGAGTATAGTTGTTGCAACAGTACGGTGGACTAGGTATACTCGGCGCGTCCGTACCGCGGACTAAGTATAGCTTAGCGCGCCTGGCACGCGTAAAGAGTCTATTTCCAGTTCCGGTGGCGCGCATGCGCAGGCCGACCAGACTTGGAGAACCCACCGCAGTTACATAGCCGGTGTACACGAGACATTATATTTCCCAACACACGAGGGCGCGTCTCTATTTTGCTGATTTATTTTAAAATTTATTTTGGTAAGATTTGATAGAAAATATTTCATTGCAGACTTAGCTAATTACCATATATTTCATCACGCACTAACGCACATTACATTCGAAATATTAAACCGTGGGTGTGGAAGAATGCGGCTAGTACCTAGAGAAAAAAATTTAGTATTTGCATGATATTTCCGACTTATTTTCGCACCAAATGCAATTACGTAAAGTAATAATTCCGTGCGCATTTTAATTTCCAAATTAACGAGCTTGAAAATACTGAATTTTCCAACACTGAAAACATTGAAAACACATTTTTACTGGCTCACACGCGTATGACGAACTGGCACAGCTGTTTTCGGTTGCCGCCGCCCGCCAGGCATAATATGTCTTGAGATTTTCACCGATTTAAAAAAAAAAAAAAAAAAAAAAAAAAACAGATCAAATTAAATGGATCCGGTTACTTAAAAGCTAACTTAGGGGACTTGTTCGTTGTTACTGCATGCACGACTGCAGAAGTTTTAATTAATAACGAATAAAAAAAAAGTTAGTTTTAATATCTCACGTGCACATCTGCAGCTATGGTTTATATTTATTGGCAGAATGTATTATTACTAGAGGCGATGATTAGAGAAGATGATTTATCGCGGGAAAACTTGACAGTTTGCTGGATTTCAACGCTCGTTCAGCTTATGAAAATATTACTGGCTTTCGCTTGTACGCGAAGAACTGTTGACCTATTTGACTGAACCAATATGAATCCGGCTATTGTAATATTTGATACTACGTTGTATCAGACGAACATTACCCAATGATATATGTCACATGAAACTACAGTGTTTTCAAGGGTATGTTTTGAGCCAACATACCCTTGAAAACACTGTAGTTTCTTGTGGCATGTACGATTGAATGAAAAAGGTTCACACAATTTAGCTGTCTGCAGACCAATGTAAAGTATTAAACATATCAATAGCTAGGAACATGAACTTTTCGCGGAAAGGATTTTGCCCCAGTTTGTTTAAATGCCTTATGTGGACATATACAATTCTGATTCGCAGTCACTGATAGGATTTTTTAACTGTCACGTGTCTTGGGCTTCTGCCTGCAAACAGTATACATGTAGTGTCGCAGTAACCTTGCTGTGACTGGCACAGTCAAATGAGTGACGTCACTTTACAGAGACATGCCGCCAATAACCATGAAGCATAGCCACACATGTGCGAGTAAGGAACTGAAACAAAGTGGGGCAAAATTCTTTTCGCGAAAAGTTCATGGCGATGGCGTGATTCCCATTGGCTCAGTGAAATTGGGTAGCTCCAAATACAAGCGAAAGCCTATTCCTTTTAAAAGATTTGCGTCAAGATTTTCATACCTCAAAAATGTCCTCAAAAACACTAATTTTCACCATTTTCAGCTACCGGAAAATGTGGCCTCCCTACATGCGTTTCAAATGCGTTGCAGCGAGTAACGACTATTCGTTCTTTGACGAAACTATTTAGCACGCATTATATTTGTATAGCTACAAAATTAACACACTCTTAAAATTACGTAGCAATAATTTTAGGAATTTGGCATGTTTATTAGAAATATAATTTTCGGACCTCTGAAAGTGGCCAAAAACAGGTTTCTCCAGACTACCGTATCTGGAAAGATAACAACCGATGTCGAAAAACACAGCTAAAGAAACGAGCGCTAGACTTTGAAATATGCTGTTCACAAGTAAAATAACGTGGTCACCGCTTAAAGTCACATAGGAAAAATGATAATCGTAAAGCACTGCACGCCAGCTGAGTGGCTTGCACAGGGAGGCGATAATGTATTGTTACAAGTTTGAGAGCACAAACTTTATATGTGGGCAATTCCCATGAGTTCTTTGGGATAGAGGTCTTATAATTACAAATAAAAGAGTTAAATTAAGTACGGGATTTAATAGCTCACAAAGCTACGAAATACACAAAACAGTAATCAACTAGAACTCTCACAACACAATTAGTTATGCACACAATTACTCCTGTGTCACAGACACGTTAATTAACTTTGACAATTAAAGCACAAGAAAAGTCTACCATCAATTAATTAAACACTATAAATAACAATAAAATTCAGTCATATATCCAATCAACAGTATTTCTAATAATGACAATGTACAACCTTATCAGTTCGAAGTGGTGATGGCTCACCATGTGCTGCGCAGCACCCCGAGTGCACCGCTGCCTTCACTCTTGAGGTCTTCTGTTCGACTCCCGTCACGCACCTCCTCTTCGCCTGTCAGCCCGCCGCAGCAGTCCTCTTGTATCGCCAACACTGCTCCGCAGGTAGCCGCCTGCCGCCTCACAGTAGACTTTGACGTCACCAAGATGTCTTCACCAGTCTCTCTCCACAGGCTTAGCACCTTCCTCTAGCACTACCAACAGCGAACTCTCCCCAAATCTCACGATTCGGCCTTCTTATACTCAGTGAAACAGTCGGGGATTTACAGCATTACAGGGGTCTAAAAATAGATATTTCATCATGTTTCGGATATGCTTTTAGTCACGTAGGCCACCCGGGCTTTGAGTCATCGGCCAGCCCTCAAGGTGTTACGAAACAGCCGCCGACCACTGGCCTCCAGGAACATGGCACGCAACAATATTATATACGTCGGTCAACGACAACCTTACCGCTCCTGCCTCACACACACACAGCCTATCTAGGCAGGCTCCTTAAGATTGCATGGCTACGGTGCACTAACTTTTAAAGTCCTACAGTAAAAATGGATAGGCGGGAAACTTGAAAGATCTCTCTTATTGTTCTGTTACTTCTGAGTCTCTAATACATAGGTTAACTTTCAAGAAATCTCTTGCAATGATTCTCCGTGACAAATTAATGAAATATTCCATTATTATTTACGTCAAGCAATTTACCAAGAATATATCCTATGCATTGTCGAAGAGTAAATTTTGATAATATAATTTGGATAAATGTTTAACTTAAAGAACAATAAGACTGTCTAACACTCCTCCTTATGTAAGTCAACTGGTTTTTACTATTTTCACGGCAGCGTAACATGCAAATTTTGACTTTGGGACCCCGGTGTGAGAAAATGATGCTAGATTAATAGGTTTTCTACGAGGAAACTGTACTCACAAGTATCGCATACTAAACTAATACTGTTTCGTAAAAATATAAAGTTTTGGTACTAAACACATATGAACACCAGTAAGAGGTTAGTGGACCGTAGGTTGTTTTTTTATTTTTTATTACGTTTGAGGAACAGAAACGGGGATGGCGATAAGTCGAATATAACCCGTGCGTCAAGCACCTCATCGCCTCTAGGCGCGGAGGACTAAACCAGCGTGCAGAGTTTACGTAGTAACTGTTTTCCAACGAGACTTCAAGCGATGACGCTATAATTTTATTTGTGGAAAGTATGTGGTGAAGTCCAATGCAGATTTCTATGATTTTGCTTTACGATTACCGTTTATATTTTCTCGGCTACAGCAATGTGAAGAAGTAATTTTTTTTAGCACTTTTGAAGAGCTTGATAATCATGTTTTTAACTATCGGACTGCATTTTTAAAATCATAGGGGCTTCATTTGAAGTGTGTTTTCTCTTCCTAGATAAACGCACTAGAAACACATTTGGTAACTATACATGAAACACGACTATACATACCTCGTTACAGCACTTCTCACACGCCAGGTCCTCTGACTCTTAAGCGGCGACCATATAATATTGGTGGAAAGTCTGTATAAAAGTTCAACACACGTTTCTATCTGGATTTCGTGTTTTTAAGTATTGTAGACTAAAGAGGCCGTTCTTAGTCATGTCGCAGTTCTAAGGAGCAGATTTGTTAGTGGTCATTGTGTTTTAAGGGCGAGGTCTACCGCAATTGTCACCATCATTATTTATTCTTAATATGTACCAGATATTTTTTTCTTATTTTAAACACAAAATGTGATTAAATTTGGCTCTAATGAATTTTTTTTTATCACTCATAGTTTTCGCGTAATGGCTTGTGAAAGTAATATGTTGCATGTTTCCGTTTTAAAGACTACACTAAAACCAACTGATATACCAAACTCAAAAAAAAAAAAAAAATCACAGTGGATACAGACATTGCAGGCTACAATGACATGCTCATAAAATTAAAAAATTAAAATTGTTTGTATTTTAAAAAAAATATATTAAGTTTTTAACATTTTTATTTTCAATTTAAGCATTTTTTTTTTTTCAAATTCTAATAATTTTTTTTCTTTAATTTTATGAGCATGTCATTGTCGCCTGCAATGTCTTTATCCACTTTGATTTTTTTGAGTTTGGTATATCAGTTGGTTTTAGTGTAGTCGTTAAAACGGAAACACGCAAAATATTACTTTAACAAGCCATTACGCGAAAACTATGAGAGATAAAAAATTTTCATAAGACCCAAATTTAGTTCAATTTTGTGACTAAAATTAGAAAAAAAATCTGGTACAAATAAAAAATAAATAAATTGTGATGAAAATTGCGGTAGACCGCGCCCTTAACAATGACATTTCGCTGTTACAAGTGTTTTCTTTTCAAGCACAATGACCAAAATCTCTTCTCTACACTTCGACTCGAGTATTTGTAGTCATAGCCAGCAATCACGCGACTGTAACAGTTGTTGGGAGCGGCACGTGATTGCAGGGACGCAGTGACATCAGTGTCACTTGTAGCTGTCAAGTTCTCAGCAGTTTCTAGGCCGTATTGTGACTCTGCTACACTTCTCGGAATTCCTGCCTTACAAATTACCTGTTGTGACGTCACCGCGTGCGTGCTAACACTGGCTGTCGCCCACGTGATACTCGGCGACGTCACATCTCCTTGAACATATTGTGGGCAACGGGACATTTAGCGGATTAATTTTAGCGTGATGTAGAATCCAAACTTATTTACAATATTTTCACGTGCCGATGTCGGACACTTTGTTGAAGACATATCCATTCGTTATGAACTTCAAGTGCGGAAAAAAAGTAATTTTATAGTTGTATATAATATTGTTAGTTTTGTAGGTGTCTGTCCTCTACATTTTCTTTTATAAAAAAAGTTAAGCGCTGCCAGTTTTCCCATAATGGTATATCAAAGCCCAAATTGGCATGTTTTTACGTTACATTACGCACGCCACGAAAATCAACGCACGCAATGAAACGCAATAATTTACATATAAACTACAGCTATTTATATAGTAGCTACATCTCTCGGGTGACTTCAAGCATGACTGGTTTTAGTTTTCTTTGTCAGTCATTTATTTCGCAATGAAGTACGTCCAAGCAACTAAATCCAGTCATGCACTCCCATTGCACAGTTCTTTCAAATATAACTTCAAGCATATACAACCCTTTTACAAAATACGGACGGCTAGGTAGTTTCAAACACGGCCGTAGAAGAACAGGTCTGGACACTCGCATATCTAACAACGTATTTTGCTTGACCTCCTTGTTGTTTGGCTGTAGTTCGTCAAGTTACCGAGAATATCGTACTTTTTGGCGCTGTTTTCCGGGCGGTCGGACTCAAACTCCGTCTAATTTTTTCCATTGTTAAATTTATAAAGAAAATAAAGATTGCTGGAGCCTTTTCTTAAATTTGTGAGCGAAGAAAGTATTTTATAAATTGATAAAAATACGTTTTGATAAATTGTTTACCTTAGCGGAAAGAAGTGGGCGGAGTTTAGTCCGACCGCCGTAACATCAGCGCCAATAAAACACAATATTCTCGGTAACTTGGTGAACTACAGCCAAACAACAAGGGGGTCAAATATCCAGGCGAGTGTCCAGACCTGTTCTTCTACGACCGTGGTTCCAAAACATCACGTCAATTCATTTCGGAGCATCTCAAAATGGCGAGAAACCTGTTTTGTCAGCCGGTTATATCTGGAAAATCTGCTCACTAGATTCGTGTGAAACTTATCTAGAAACATGCAATGGACTTTGCTTAAACCTTTTCACTAATAAAATGTGTCAGTCAGGCGAGTGATCTACGATACCACTGCACGCCGTTTCAGTGTCTTGCTGTAGAGGCGATACCGCACCAGATGAGCCGGTCAACATCGCCCTTGGCGCCGTGCCTCACTCACACAAACACACGGCCAGTAGGCGGGTGCTTTGAGAGAGCTTCTAGTAACCCTACCAAAATTTCATTTAACTTTTTTAATGCTAACACAATTTTTGTTAATATTAATATACTCATTAAAAACAACTATTTTCTTACCACCGAAGCTTCTTTGCAACGGCTTATATTCAAGCAAAACTTATGTTGTGGTAAAGAAATTGTTTTTGGAATTCAGTAAATCTAACTTATGGAGAAATTAAGGGTTTCCGAGTAAGCAACAATAGCATGTGAGTTTGACAATATTAGTGTAATTAATTCATGCTTATGATACTAGAAGAAAATAATATTTTCATATGCCAAGTAATAGTTTGCAAATTGTGCAGAAGAGTGTTCATTTTGCAGGCATAATATATTTTAATAAACTACCTAATGATATAAAGTTGATCAGTAAAGTGAACAATAAAATGTTTTACAAGAAACTTAAACAATGTCTGTTGGAGTAAGTCTTTTACACTGTTAATGACTTCACGGAATCATAAATGGCATTATGTTATATGCGAATTGTAACATTGACAATCATTAATTTATTAATGTATCATTTTATTAATGTATTTTAGTTATTTATAGTTGTAATTTTAAATTAATATCAAACTGTGTACTCTTAAGTATTACCACACTATAAATCTGAATTAGTGAATATTCATTCACGCTGGTAGATGGATCATTTTCAACAATTTGAATCAGTGAAAGTAGTCAGTGCTTAATTTCTGAATATTCACTGATTTCCTTTAAGAGTGCCAACATCTCACGAGTGAATCAGTAAATATTCACTGTTTTTTTTCTTCAGTTGTTTTCAAATTACAGTTTTCACTTATTGAATCAGTGAAAAATTACTGGAAAATCTGTGGACATTCACTAATAAACTTGTGGAATGTTGGCACTATTTATCGGAATCAGTGAATAGTCACCGTTTTCACAGTAGTTTCTCACTGATTCAGTATGTCGAAACTGCTCCAGCCATCGGCGTGAATAAGTGAATATTCACTAATTCAGATTTAGAGTGCATTAAGGTATATTGTAGTTCTATACAATATAACTTATTTGTTTAATTGACATTATGTATGTCTGTCTATATAAACTTGACTAACTGTAATGTACTAAAATGATAAGTTCCATATCCCAATTTAAGATCTACGAAATTATAAATAAACAAAGGCTTTTAGGGTGTGAAAACGCGAAATCATTCTAGCTTCAGGTTCAGTGGTTTTGCAGCTTGGCAGTAGGAGTGTATTTATTTTTGAGATTCACCCAGCAAGTTATGGGAACTCTGGCTACCATTAAAATGACAACCATATGAGCAGTGACACTTGAATTTAAAAAAAAAAAAAAAAAAAAAAAAAAACTACGGAAGCTGGAGTTTAGTACCATTTATGCATTCTGTAATGCAGACATACAAAGACACAAAGTCCCGCAGCCAATAACATCACGGGATGTGTTCACGTTATCGTCAATTAATAACACAACATTTGTATGTCTCCACGAATGAGAACTCTTGGCTGCCAGCGTGAAGGCACATAAGCTACTTTCTGTCCCGCCGGCAGGTGCACCTTGCCCGTAAATACCACAGCTCAGGGGGAACGAGACGACGGCGGAAATATCTGCCGCAGAAGTCAAGATGGCGGCGACCCCAGTAGTGACGTCTCCAGTGACGTCACAGTCCATTCCTAGACGTCTTGCGTCCGCGTGTCACAACCGTCGGCGGCGAGCGCGGAGGAAGGGTCCCTAGATCCTCGTCTGTGACGCGCAGGACGCCGCTGCCCTGGATGCGGGGATCTAGGGGTCGCGACGCGTATGGCGGCCCAATACCGGACAGAACCGCTTATCTCCCGCCTCAGCCGGGCATAGTGCCTCTAGGCCCGCCCCTCACCCCGCACGGCAGTCGTGCTCCAGACTTGAGTCAGTGCGCGTCGAGCTAGCCACAGCTCCACAGGTTCTCAACAGGACAGGCCGGACGAGTATGAATAAAAAGGTCAGTGACGGAGTGAAAGTTTGTGCGTGCGTGTGTGTTGTAGTTGTATCTGAGGAACCCAACTTCCGGTGTACGGGTCGGCGAGTGCAGCCGGAGGCCCTCAGTAGCGAATTGTTGGATGTGTTCCGAGGAAAGCAGTGCTTGCGATGGCTATACGCTAGTGGCGGTTCGTGGGTTGTTGCCAGGTAGGGCTGCAGGTGGATCTAATATACACTCCTTATGAACGCGTCGTAACCCAATGCCCATGCAAGATCCGCTGGATACTGATTCTCTTGTGAGCATTCGCAGATGTACTGCCAACTAACACACATCCCTGTACAGTTCTCGGCAAATGCAGTCCTGTATGTGAACACCCCACCGGCTGCCACTACGCGCGGCTCTTTGAGTTGTCAATGGGAGCATTTGACTGGTAGTAACCCAGCAAGATGACTTCAGTCGCAGCATTGCTTTCTGTCGGCTGTGTTCGACGGATATTGGGCGTATAGTGTCTTCCAGCGCAATTTCTCTCTGCAAAGACATCATGCTTCGCCTCTGGTAGACTCTTAATAATATAGTGAGGAAATTCGCTGAAACATCGCTCTGCTGCATGACGTGCAGTCGTTTCGCTCGTGGCTGTTCCGTCGGCATTCGACCGTCGTGCGACCAGACTCGTGCGAGGTTGCCGGTTCGTGTACTGTGCTGTGTTGCTTGCTATACAGTGATGCCACATAGTCCAGGAAAAAACTTGTCTGTCGCTAATAAGGTTAATTTTACTACAGGTTAGAAAGGAAATGTGTTTTATTATGGGAGGATTTGGCACAAGAAAAAAAATCGGTTGCTAGTTTCACTGCTTTGACATCTTTCTAACCCTCTTAAGCTAGTCACAATGATCCGTCGCTTCCGTCAGTCGCCCGTCCGTTCGTCGGTCACGTGATCTTCTACCAATCAGAAGCCTCAAATATTTCCGTCCGTCCGTCGAAAGCTTGCCAAAATCTAACTTTTGACAGATGACGGATGAATGCGCAGCCTTCTAATGATGGCGACGATTGTTTTAACGGTTTTATTTGAAAAAGAACGCCGCGATGTTTGTTTGTTTGTATTATTTTTGTAGTGTTAGTGCTGTTCATTCGTCTTTAAAATACGAAAGAAATAATTTTGGCGTTCGGCAAAAATCAAATTACTGATCCAAATTATTTTTTTGCGTAGGCTTAACCAAATGAAAAGGTCAATTTTTTTTATTTTAAAATAATTATTCTCGCAAAATTTCTTAGCGGTAAAAAATAAGCCTGTAATAATTAGCAGACATATAATAAAAATCTGTAAACTAACAAATTGTTAAAAGGATTTTTTTAAAACATTATCTCCACATAAGTTTTCTGTTTGTACTTTGGTAGCATTGCAAATAGGGACGGACGGATGACGGACTGATGTGGCTCGATTTGCAGACGGACGGATGGAGTACGGACGGGCGGATGGCTGACGGAAGCGACGGATCATTGTGATTCCAGCTTTACGGTCTTACCTTTGAATATATATTCAAAGGTCTTACGGAGTCTAGGCAGCGGTACGGTGTGTTGTAGCACGCACCGCTTAAAACTGTGTATTCCATTTTTACGGTTATTGCCTACAACGAGTGTAGCACGGTCTTTACTCGCTATACGGTTGGCAGCGAATTGCTGAATGTAGTTCCATGTATTTTCCTATTCAAGTGAAATAATTACTGGAATAAAATCTATTGAATTTTACATACCTATTTGTGTGTTATATCGTTAGTAAAATATTTTGTTCAAACTACCCTTATGGGAAAAGCTTATATCTGAAATTGGCCAGATCTGGGACAGATCTGGATAAGATATCAATTACTGTATAGTTGCCTATCCCTGATGCCAGATCTGGCCCAGATACACTTTTTTTCATGTGGGTATGTAGACTCCTTCCGACTGCACAATTTATCCGTCCACTTTTTTCCACTGTTAAATTTATAAAGTAAATGAAGATTGCTGGAGCCTTTTCTTAAATTTGCGAGCGAAGAAAGTATTTCATAAAATGATAAAAAATACGTTTTGATAAATTGTTTATCTTAGAGGAAAGGAAGTGGGCGGAGTTTAGTCCGACCGCCGTAACATCAGCGCCAATAAAAGACAATATTCTCGGTAACTTGGTGAACTACAGCCAAACATTAAGGGGTCAAATATCCAGGCGAGTGTCCAGACCTGTTCTTCTACGGCCGTGGTGTCCAAGAGAGGTTAGACATTTCCTATCGTTAGCCGTTACGCACGGAAAATATAAATGTAGCGGGTTTTATTGCACTTCTATCCCAAACCGTCATATAGCTAACGCTTTGAACCGTGAATGATTACATCCGGTAAAGAAACTTGCTGGAGCAAGGCAGGTTCGCTGTCACCTTACCAGTTTTGTTGATCACCTGGTTATGTCTAGTGACTTATTGAACTCTTGAAATTCTTACTCGGGTTACTTTCGAACACCACGTAGCTTTTAGTAAGGTTGGGAAAATCAACGTTAAAAGTTTGTCAAAGGGAAAATTTCTGCCGCTTGAGCGTTGGTGTCGACCAGAGGCGCATACTTACCAATCACAGAGCTTACATGAATCTTAAGTGTCCTAAAGTTGACAATTTGAAAGTCAAAATTGGTTTGTTTTTTACATAAAGTCTACATTAAATTACTTCTCTGTTTACCACAGCTGGTTAATTTTCTACGGTTTCGTATTTTATTAAGTATGTTAGCGATTGCAGTGCAGCTAGCGGCAGAATTTTTCCCTGATCCAAACTCTTCCATAAGGAAACACATTTTCTTTCTGACCTGTAGTAGAAATAACCTTAGTGAAAATGTCAGTTCAGAAGTGAAGGTTTCTCAATTTGGAAAAATTAAAAACCAGCAATCGTAGACAATAGTTTTTGCCAACTTTCTGAGCAAACGTTTTTCTCGATTAACGTAGCCTATATTTGAAGAACAACCTCTGATGCCGAAATCTCGAACTAGACTGCCGGGTTTCAATGTACGTTGAGAATGCTATAGGCGGTTCGGAATAAAGTGAGCATTAAAAAAAGCCCTGTTAAATTTCTCTTTGCAGCCAATTCGTTTCTTTCCGCGCGTAACGTCTTAACGACTGGAAATGTCTTACCTCTCTGGACACGTCACTTAATGCTTGCGCGGTTAAGATAAATTGTGCAGTCGATAGGAACCTATAAAGTTTGACAAAAAACGTTTATTAATTATGCAAAACATTTCTATGTCAAATTTAGTTCGTTTTAATTCAGTATTGTTGTATTTTAGTAGGAAAATACACGGAACTACTTACTGCAATATGCTGCCAACCATACAAGCAGTAAGGTAACTATTGTTAGCATTGAATTATATGCAGTAATGGCTAGTGATTTTTTTCCAAGGTTAAATCTTTAGTGCTCACTTTATTCCGAACGACCTATAGTAGCTTTCTTTATGCTACAGGTTAACGTCTTCTCGTGAAGCTCTTAACACTATTTGACAGAACCAATGAGAGCTTTGCTAGTGTAATATTTAAACGTTTGTGACAGGTCTGTATAAAACTGCGTCGTGTCGGACAGTTGTCATCCAATGATTAGACACACTGGAATATCGAGGGAAAAGTTGAGTGTTTGCTAGACTCTGATGTGCTGCATATAACACTGAAGGTTTTGAATCTATGTGGGATATCGTTTTTTTGAAGTGTTATGTCTCTCTTCAACACGATTAGTTAGATCTGTACAGCTATAACACAGAACATGTGTGATTTGCCCAAAACTGTCCACACGTGTCGCATATTGTAATTATAGTAGGATAAAGCAGGGGTCCAGAAAATGTATTTGGAATGACTATTTCCCCAGAACACGTTATTTTGACATGAAATTTGCCACCAAAGCCATTGCACACTTTTTAACACATTAAGGGGCAAATTGACTATGTTATAAATTAATAACACACATTCAGAGCTTATCAAAGGACATTATATGACAGCATGGCTTGTATGCGAGTGCAGCAGCTCATTTACCTGCAAGTGCAGATTGATTTTTTTCTCAACAAAATTTCCCCCTGATGTATTCTGATTTCCCCCGAACCTCGTTCCCAAGGTCGGACATATTATGCACACCTGAGATAAAGATACTACAGTTTGTTGGGGATTATACTGACATATTGACTTTCAATGTTTGTGCGGATCTCCAGTGTCTGAACCAGTCAGAATGCAAGACGAAACTGCAACGTTTTCAAGGCCCGAGAAATTGTAGCGATAAGTCATAATCTCGTATACATAACCTGTATATATTACTTACATTACACGTGTATTTGTACTGGCAGGACTTCAAAAGCAGGCCCTGCTCATTTTATCGTGAAGAGCCTGCAGCAGGTTCGATGTTTTTTATGACGCGCTGCTCAGGTGTTTTAAGGGAGTAAGGCAAATTTTTGGTGAAACAATCTCAACACGAGAAATAGTTCAGCTAGCTTTGTCACTGGCCGTTGTTTGCAGTACAAAGTTCCCGTGTTTGAATGCGGCACTCAGAAGTCAATTTGGCTGGCATGCATGAAGTTGACACATTTTAAAATACGGAGGATGTCCAGAAAGCACAAGGAGCGATTCCTGGGCGAAACAGGAGATAGATATGTTAGTGGCGTAAAGTTGTACGTTAATATTTTACATGCTCAATGTGGACGCGTTTTTTTAAACAATGTACCATTCGCCAGCAAAAAAAAAAAAAAAAAAAAAAACCCTTCATTTTTGCTTATTTTCACGACTATAAACGTGGTACTTTGGGTAACGAAATCTAAAAATCCGTTGAGTATAATTCTACAAAAAAATTCAACTACAAATTATAACATATAAGTGTCAAAACTGTGCAGAGCAATTTTGATATGAGTATTAGGTAGGAAAAAAAATATTTTCGAAATCACTGCAAAACTCCGTAACAAGGCCTTAAAAGAAGTGTTAAAATTATCCTTGTGTGCAGGGTTGCCAGATCTAAGGCCGCGGCTTTCTACTAAAGACGGCTACGGTACAGGTTAATTCCCTAGCAGCTCAAACATGATTGGTTCTATGTTTACTTGACGTAACATACATAAAATAATACCTGGACGTGGAGCGCAAGGCGGGAATGCCTCCGTGCAGTGTTGCCACATTTGTTTCGTCCTACAACGTTTCGCCACTTTCATTTTCTTCTGCAATTTATACCAGTACTCGCGTAGTATACATATTATGCTGTTCTTTGTGGACATCCTGTATAACTCAACCATTGTAGCGTCAACATGTTTTCTGCGGATTATCGGGGCATAGTCATGAGCGTCTTGGCATATCGCGAGCAGTGACGTCATTCGACAAACCTCGCATATGACACATAGGCCTATTTAGCTGAACGCTTCTAGGACATGAATGACGACTGGAATTTTCCACAGAACTTACTTTCGGTTCCTCATAAACCGAGATTTCTGTTCCTATTTTTTTTGCGGTAGTAATTTTGTTAAGTTCAAACGACAGAATGTATCGTAAATCTGTTTCGACAGTTTTGTTGGAAATGGTATTTGCTGTTGATGTTTCCTATGGAAGAAGTTACACAGTTTCGATTAATAAGTTAACTAGTGTCTAACTAAAAATTCGTTACTGACATCATTAGCTAAAAATAACTATGAGGCGTCCTAAAAAAATAACCAACGTGACGTAAACTATTTTATCTGCCAAACAGATTTTTGATATTCGATCTCGTTAAGTCTTAAAAAATGACTACTCCCCCCCCCCAAAAAAAAGTAGAAACAAGAAAACATCAGATTCCGTGTTATTATTAAGGCCATGAACTTTTCGTGGAAATAATTTAGCCCCAGCTTGTTTCAGTGCCTTGTGTGCACACGTGCAGTTCTGATTCATAGTCGGTGATTGTTTGTTCAAACTGTCACAAGTCTCGGGCTTCTACCTGCAGATGTCATACGTGTGTCGCCGCAGTAACCTTGCTGGGGTTGTCACAGTCAGATGAGTGACGTCACTTCACACAGACACGCTGCCAATATACATGCACTGTAAGTCTGAATTAGTGAATATTCACTGATTCACGCTGATATATGGAGCAGTTTCATCAAAGTTATTAGAGACGGGAATAATTCGCGTGTTCACTGACATGTAGGCTAGCCTCCAAGAACATGTGTTTATTCAAGCAGACATTATATGCTCACTGGCTGCTCGATGACGCAGTGATATGTAGTAGCTTCTGTACTATTGGCTAAGCGACTTACAGGAAGTGTCAAATAAGTCACGGGCCAATTGCGAAAGTGGCTCGAACGTACAGTTGCTGGAATTATAGCTTGGGACCAAAAGAAAAACGCGAATTTTTCAGGTCTCTAAAAATTATGAATCAGTGAGAAACCACTGTGAAACCGGTGACTATTCACTGATTCCGAGTAAGAGTGCCAACATTCCACAAGTTAATTAGTGAAAGTCCACAGAGTTTCCAGTAACTTTTTACTGATTCTTTACGTGAAAACTGTTCTTTAAAAACAACTAAAAAAAAAAAAAAAAACTGTAAATATTTACTAATTCACGTGTGAGATGTTGGCACTCTTCAAGGACACCAGTTGGGACCCCTATTTTACGCCAAAAAGAATTTTGCCTCGCTTTGTACCACTGCCTTACGTGCACATCTGCAGTTCTGCTTCATGATTATTGGCAGCGTGTCTGAGTGAATTTACATCTCTCATTTGACTAAGCCAATTACAATAACGTTCCTGCAACACCACATGTCTGTGATTTGCTGGTAGAATCCCTAGGTCAGTGACCACTGACCACGAAGCAGAACTGCAGATAGGACCGAAACAAAGTGGGGCAAAATTCATTTCGCGAAAAACCAGGGTCCCTAGATATCAGTGAATATTCACTAACTAAACAGTGACTATTTTCACTGATTCAATTTGTTGAAACTGCTCCATCAATCAGCGTGAATCAGTGAATATTCACTAATTCAGGTTTAACGTGCGAGGCAGATGTGCACGTAAGGGACTGAAGCAAACTGGGGCGAGTTTTTTTTTTTCCGGGAAATGTTCTTGGCCATAGTTATTATCAGACAGCAGACTGGACCCCAAATTACTGTGTGCTCGTTTAACTTAAGGTAAAGTCTACTACAGGTTTGATAGATCAGTGTTAAACGTTTGGAACAGGGGAAATTTATTTATTTATTATTTATTTATGTTTTATTTAAGCTGGCAAGCTTAGGGCCATGAGGCCCTCTCTTACAACTAACCAGCATTACAATTCACTTGCAAGTATCCCTAATCTCAGTAAAAGTTACAATATAGTTACAGTTTAACGTTAAATTAATTAAGCGCTGGTATCTGTAATGACCAATCACGGAGCTTTGTTGAATTTTAAGTTAAATTAAGTTGACAATTTAAAACTTGAAATTTGTTTCTTTTCATTGAAAAAAAAAAAAACGTTAAATGACTTCTAACATTTCCAGCGTATTTAAATTTAATTTGACTACAGTTTCGTGTTTTCTCTGGTCCCTTAGCGACAGCAGTGCAACTAGTGGCAGGAATTTTCCTTGTACCAAACTCTCCCTTAAGAAAACACATTTTATTTCTAACCTGGAGTAGAATTAACCTTACTCGTGTCGACCGACTGTGTGTGTGTGGCACGCCTGATATGAAGTTTTCAAACCAATGATATAAATTAACCGTAAAATACCCGGTATCCTGTCATACGTGTAAAATAATGAATGCCTGGAGTTAATAATGTGTTCGGGAGAGTATAAAGGCGAGCGGATTCTGGCCTGTAGCAAATGTTAACGTGGAATTTGTTTGTATCTCTGAGACTTTACACGCTGACTTGTGAGTTCGAGCAGCGAACATATGGCAGTTCAAGAAAGTGGTTCTTCGTTTTTTTTTTTTTTACGTATCAATAGAGATAACAGTATATCGCGAACATTTTTGTTTGCGACAGCGTACCCTTGAAAACACTGTGGTTTCTTGTGATATGTATGGTTGGGTGATTTACGTCCGACACAGGGTAGCTGTCTGCAGACCAATAACAGGCATCAAACATTACAATAGCGGGGTTCTTATTGGCTCAGTCAAATAGGGCAGGAGCTATACGAGCAAGCGCTAACCAGTCATATTCTGATAAGCTGGCCGTGTGCTGGAAACCCAGCAAACAGTCAAATTTCCTCGCGATAAACCATCAGTAGGGCCACGATTTTGTCGCGAAAATATTTTTGCCCCACTTTGTTTCAGTGTCTCTCGTGCACATCGGCAGTTTTGCTTCAAGGTTATTGGCAGCGTGTCTTTGTTAAGACACGTTTCTCATTTGACTGCACCAATCAGAATAAGATTATTGTGACTACGTACGTCTGTAATTTGCCAAGACAAGTGAGGGTAAAATTATCCAATTACGGGCGATGTAGCAGACCTGTAGACGTGCATATGACGCATCGAAAACAAATGTTGCAAAAATCTTTTCACCATAAAATCGTGGCTCTAACAATCAGCTCTACGTATCAAGTCGGTTATTTTTCAAAATACTACTGTTTGAAAACTCCACTTTTAGTTCTTTCGAGTGGCCTCAAACATGTTTGCAATATGTGCCCCGTATTAAAAAAAAATATCTGCGCATTAGAGGCTCCGAAGTGACGTTACTCTTCAAATAGTGTGTTTGTAAATACTTCTATATACTGTCCAGATACGTCCTTGCCCGGGCGGGCATATCGAAGATGCGGCAGGCTGTCCCCGTCTTGTTTGAGAATGTTACGAAATAAAAATTATAGCCGTTTAGAAAAACCTTAATAATGTAAGTGTAGTCCATTTTTGGCTAGCGTGTTGCGATGTAGTGTGTACTAATAATGTTTATGTGTATGTCAACTACTGCAAATTCACTTGTAATTACTTCTTTAATTTTACGACATTATTTTGAAATTAAAAAATTTTCACATTGCCAAAAATAAATTTCTACATTACTAAAACTGAATTAATTTTACGTTATTTAGGGGGATTGATCCCTGTCAGATCGGTTTTACGGTTTTTCTTATAAATCAGGGAATAGACACATTGTTTTACAATTTTCACGCTGACAAGGCATACTTTATTGTTTCATTCACTTTTTGGAATCCATATGGCATTGTTTCTGTTAATGTTGTGGCCTCTGTAGTAGCTCACGTAAATAAAGCAATTTTTGCTTTTGAACTGTTTCCCGTTGCAAAATAATGAAAATATTATGGTTCCAGCAATTACAGAAAATCGATTAAGTTTGTATCTATGTCTTGTCGCGACAAAAATTTTGATATTTCGACTGGAACAGAAGTTATCGAGAAGAAACAGATAAATCCAAGGCGGTAGGGATCAATACCCCTTAACTACCTTTTTATCCAGTAATTTACTTCTTACTGTAAAATCCAGCTAAAATATAAGGGGAGGAGGGGAGCGGCTTAAACCGTATTTTCCCCTCTTACAATATGTTCTGGCTCCAGTAGGTCTACTGATTGTTGGCAACACTGGTAGCCTGGCAGGCTTGGGCTTCCATAGGCGGCGTGCGGCGAATCTTTGATGTCCCCGCTGTGTTGTTGATGTATCAGTTTCATTGCTTTGTAGCGGCCCGCCTTATGTAGCAAGACGTGCGGGCTGCAGAAGCTATAGGTGCCAGGTGTCCTTGGTAGATAATACGCACCTTATAGCCGGCTTGGCTTGTCGCCCCCGTCCCAAGGGCCACCAGCGACGTGTTCTTGCCACGTGTTCACAATCGAGCCACGAAATATCGCAGTCGGCTGGCGACGTGAACTAGTACTGCTATCTCTTACCTAGACAAATAACTTGGCAACTGTATAACCAAATATTGTACAGGGGCAATATAGGAAACTCATAAGAAGAACAGGAGACGTTATTTAATTCCAGTTCACGCCGATATGAGTGCAGTAGTACATATCTCAATGAGTAGTTATAGCTTTACGTATTGTTATTTATAAATTGTAATGTAATCATAATTTTATAATATAGACATTATTTTTATAAGTTAAAAATAAAATATTTACAAACACGTTCTCATACTATTAACCTAAGAGAAATTTAGTTCGTAAATGTATAACAACCATTGAAAATAGAGACATTAGAATGTGACTTTTGCTGTTGTTTAAAGTTCTCGCCGTGGTATCATATTATACAATGACAATATAGGAAACTCATAAGAAAAACACGAGAAGTTTTATTTGGTTACAGCACACGCCGACAGGAGCGCTCTTCCTTCGGAAGTAGCACATTGCTCTATGGATAGTGCAAGTTTTATAAATATGTTATGTATAAATTGAAATGTAATCGTGATTTTAGAATGTATACATACTCTGTTTGATGTTATTTTCATAAGTTAAAATTTAAAAAATTAATAAACACTTTACCACACCATTATCCTAAGAGAAATTCAGTCTGTAAATGTATAAACACCATAGAAAATAGAGACATGCGAATGCGAATTTTGCTGGTGTTTCCAGCACACGCCGTCGGTATCACGTCTCGCAGTTCAACAATGCTAAAAAGCTGTGATTTCCACACTGTCCTTTAACGAAATTTGGCTAAGTTTTCTGAAGAAACGTGAACGGTAAATAATGAAATGATAATTTGTTTATGCTCACATCAATTTAAATAAACAAATTATCAAACATAAAGCAGAGGTTAAAATTTCTAGCGAAAAATGAAGCAGGACAAATATATTAGTTACTTCCCCACGAACTTACGTAATAGAGTAAGTACATTTATTTACACAATTGCCGGTATTTTAATATTATTTTACTAGCGTAAAATTTATTGTTTACTTCGTTCTAACCTGAAAAATAGTTTCACGAGCGTTACAATAGCTTCCTTCTTGTTTGTATCCATCGCCAGCGATGATCGTCAATTCCAATGTCAGCCTCTCTTGCAATGTTCTCGACGCAGGTCGTTGGCGTCAAGGTTATGATTTGCTGACGCTCGTCTCTGAGCGATACGTCGCTCTGTTGTGTTCCTAATAATTCGCACGCACACTTGCTCCCACAATCCCTTGCGTGTTTTATGCATACTCGTCATTTGGAACGCCACAACTCTCCTTGCATGCTCCCAGACGTAAATAAACAGAGGTCCCGAGAGTACGCATCGAGTATGCATTCACACATGCTCGTTACACATACTCGCACTCAGCCAATTGGAACAACGCTCTGTGACGTCACTTCCGAGCGTGAGTACGCGAGCATGCATTTTTACCTGTTTAGAACCCAGTTTTAGTCCGTGCACTTGTGTTTGAATATCGTGCATTCTTCTCTGTTCGCATCTTTTCATGTGTAAGATCGCAATAATGAAAATACCTTGTCAAAACATTACATCTGTGCGTAGATGATTTGCTAAACGTTTCATGTTCAGTATCTATGGATATTTTGGTTTGAATAATATTTAAGCGTGTAACTCGTGTTTAACTAGGCATAAATTAACAATTCGAATTCGAATGTTGTGGATGTAGTGTATAAAAAGCATGCCACAATCATTTCCAGATAATTCAAAGTACATTTAGATGGTTTAATAGGCCCTATTTTGTAATCTGCGAGGAAATTGATGCCAATCATATTACTGCGAATTTTTAGCTATAAGCGGTTGTCTAAACCAAAGTCCGCATGCCTTTGTTTACATGCCACTTCTCCCGAGAGCTGGTACGATAAGAATGATAAAGGCTTCCCTACTTTGTTTCAGTTAGTTGTATTGTGGCGACAGTATTACTGATGTCATAATATATAAACGAGCATGGGAAAGGAGTTTAAAGGTCGTTCTTAACAGCAGATACTCCACAACAAACCCGAGATTACACGTGTCGTCTAGTGCCTGGTGAGACGTTACGGCGCGGTTCATATCAGTTTTCAACGGCTTTTTTTTTATTTTTATATTTGTACCGGATATTTTTTTCATATTTTAGATATAAATTGTGACTAAAATTTGCTCTTACGAAATTTTTTAATCTCTCATAGTTTTTGCGTAATGATTTGTAAACGTCAAAATTTGCATTTTACGGTTTGGTAACCGCCACTCAAACATACCAAACTGAAAAAAAAAATGACAGAGAATAACCACGTTGTAGACTACATAATCTCCTACATAATAACAAAAAATATTATATTCTTGTATTAAAAAATAATTGCAAAAATTTTAAATTTAAATAAAAAAATATCAATAATTTTTAAAAATCACAAAACAATTATATTTAGTTTTTACATAGGAGAGGTTGTAGCATGCAACGAGGTTATTCTCTGCAATTTTTTTTTCAGTTTTTTTCAGTTTTAGTGGCGGCTACCAAACCGTAAAATGCAAATTTTGACGTTTACGAGTCATTACGCAAAAACTATGAGAGATAACAAAATTTCATAAGAGCCAAATTTAGTCTCAAATGATGTCTAAAATAATAAAAAATATCTGGTACAAATATAAAAAAAAAAAAAACGTTGAAAAGTGAGGTCTGTCACGGTCAAAGAAGCCGGAAGGGGGAGGACGGTCCATGATGTCTAGGGGTGTTAGACTGTGCCATAGCGAGTATTTGTTTCTGGGCGGAATGTCGGAAGGGCCTCCACCCCCCCCCCCCTTGGGTTCGTTCGAACCTGGCAATGTCGGGGAGTAACATTCACCCCCCTCATAAAGCAAGGGGCCTGGAGTCTTCCCGCGCGATAATTAGGATTTCAATGTGCAGAATGGTGCATTTCAAGCAATTTGTGTATTGAAAAGGATAAGGAAAAGGGTTGAGGGGAAGGATGTCAGGACCCCACATACATTCCCTACCAAAGTTTTGTTGGTTTTATTGACAATCAGCGTTGTAGTTTTAAATTGTAACAGTTAATTTTGCGCAACTTCGGGTAGTAAAACGCTAATATTACCAAGAAAAATAACCATTATACAAACATTTTCTCACCTGAGCCGCTGACTTAAATAACACTATTTTGTGCCTTAAAGCTGTTCAAGTGCGATTTAATCATAATTTTATATTTATATGAAATATTAGTTTTGTAGACAATACTTATGAGTGCAATTTCTTGTTACGAAACAATTTTAGCTGGCGCAGTTTTCTCATAACAGTGCGTCAAAAGTCGAAATTTGCATGTTCTGCTGCCATTCATATAGTAAAACCAATTGACCTACGTGAAATAACATACTATGGGCTACGTAGTAAAACATTTTAAAAATCCAGGGAACTGTTTTTGTATTTTAAAAATGGCTGAATTTGCAATTTTTTCTGTTCTCTTGCGGTTTTTTTATATTCAAAATATTACGTTGTGAATTATCAAATGTTTTATTGCATAACTAATGGGATGTAAGTTCACAGTGAATTATTTCGGTTAAGTAGGTCAGTTGGTTTTCACTATTACAAGCAAAATTTGACTTTGACGCCCCGCTATGAGAAAACTATGAGAGCTAAAATTGTTTCGTAAGAGTTAAATGTACTCACAAGTATCGTCTATAAAACTAACAGTATTTAATAGAAATATAAAATTATGATTTTGTCGCACTTGAACACCCTTACTCCTTAAGACATTTGCCCGAGTTATCTCGGGCTGTACACCAGCAAGAAAAAGGAATTTTTTTTTAAAAATTTAAGAATTTAAAAAAATTAAAATTTTTTTTACTTTGAGACAATTTTTATTGCCTAAAACATATATTTATGTTTAATTTGTTTAAAAACTTTTAATATTTTTAGCAAACACAGTAAGAAGAAAACCTGACACTGAAGGGGTTAAGGGCGTTCAAGTGGGGAAAATTCATAATTTTATATTTGTATAAAATAGTGTTAGTTTTGTAGACATTACTTCAGAGAACATTAACATCTAACGGAAAAAAATTAGCTCATCTAGTTTTCCAGTAATGTCACTTCAAAGTCAAAATTTGCATATTTTTACTTCATACAAAACTTGAAAACCAATAAATATAATGAAATGGAAAAAATCTCATCAAAACTACACGTCACCGTCTACGGCTTGAAGCATATACAAACACATTATAAAATATTTATGTGTTTAAAATAAATTTCTAAA
The DNA here is from genome assembly GCA_003012365.1 of Medauroidea extradentata. Taxonomy (NCBI): domain Eukaryota; kingdom Metazoa; phylum Arthropoda; class Insecta; order Phasmatodea; family Phasmatidae; genus Medauroidea; species Medauroidea extradentata. Next base: position 29,621 of record PNEQ01055126.1, read on the forward strand.
AGTACCAAAAAAATTTAAATTTTGAAATTTTTTAC
>PNEQ01055137.1:0-14245 GCA_003012365.1 Medauroidea extradentata
GGGGAGAGGGGAAGGTACTGTAGATAACTGCATGGTTATACAAAACTATAGTCAGTTCCCTGCTGGATGCCGAAGAGGTCGGATGCCGTCCATCATGTCTGGGAGATGTGCAAGTAAGTGTCATAATTAATTACTGAATTTATCGGTTAAATCGATCGGGTATAGATTCGAGAATGTAGGATAATTGATTGGTTGAATCGAAAATTATTAATTGTATGAATTGATCGGTTAAATCGATCGGGTATTGTTAAATAATAAATAATTTAGAATGATTTTACAATTTTTAGTTATTAAAAATATTAGGGGTTATGTTGATCGGGTATGGGGCGCAAGAAATTAAATAATAAATAATATAGATAGATTTTACATTTTTAGTTATTAAAAATATTAGAGGTTGTGTATACATGTATACTGCCCATCATGTGAACCTTACGAATGTCGAGCCGAGGGTTGCCGAGCATGGCCGAAGATTGCCGAAGGTTAACGAGCTTGGCCGAGCATACCCGATGAATTTTTTAACTAAATAATTGTTATATAAAATTATATTATATAAAACGATTTTATTAAATAGTATTTTTATTGCAAAGACTTTACTAAAAAAAATTTTATTAAAAAGTTTTTTATAAAATTTTTTATTAAATACATGTGCGGTTATAATGGAATGCGAAATCAAAAAATTTTTGGAAGACTCGGAAGAAACCTCCAAGATGGCGGTCGGAACAAGATGGGAGAATTTTTAAACTTTTTTTTTAATTTTTAAATTTTTTTTTAATTTTTAAATTAATTTTTTGAATTTTGGTAAATTTCATAAAATGTTGGAAAATTTTTGAATTTTGGAAATATTTTGAATTTTGGAAAATTTTGGAAAATTCTGAAAGTGACGTCATCCAAGATGGCGGTCGGAAACAAGATGGCGTCAGGGTGTCGTGTTACAGGGGTCAAAGGTCAAGGTCAAGGTCACAGGGTCAATGGTCAAAGTCACAGGGTCAAAGGTCAAGGTCAAGGTCAACCACACAACCACAGTCCCCAGCCCCTGTCCCCGGACGAACCAAATCATACTAATTATATGTAATAAAATTAATCATGAATGACGTCATTTATAAAGTCTGAGGTAAGTTAAAAACAAAAGTGTTGAACTTGTGATTATGAAAAGACATTGCAGAAGGAAAATATCTTATGCTCTACGAAATACAACATTTTTGTATGGTTTGCCTAAGTGTGTGTCGATCATCGTAACACATACAAGACTTTTGTTGAATTTAAAGACAAGTTAGCTAGAAAGACAAGTTCGGATTTCTAGTGATGGCAAAAGACTGAGACCAACACATGGGATAAGGGCAGAAAGCTTTAATCAGTTTATCGTATTTGCTCAACCATGAGTCATGTTAAGATAATTTTTTTTACTCTGCATTGAACATAATTTTTTTCCCAGACGAATACTGGCTCGAGGCTTCGTGAACGCGTCAGAAAAAAATACACGCAATTTGTTCAGAATTTAAAAATAAATTCAACAGTGTAGGCCTATGTGTTTTTCAAATCCAAGCAGCTGTTTGCAAAATATAGACTTGCAAATTTACAAAGTTATAAGTTTTAACATTCTCCACGATGGATGTTTAGCTAGCTGGCTGAAGCTCTGCATGAGTGTCTCCACACGTTCTAGTACCCCCCTCTCCCTCCACGACAACCCTACGGACACCCTACCGGCCAGAAGTGTACTGTGATCAGTCTCCCTGTATCTCTATCGCGCATGCTTCCAGCAGCCTCCTCGCGAATGAAGGTAATGTATTTTAGTTTGCTCGATTTTAATTATTTGTTTTTAAATTACGATGTTATTTTAAAAAAATATAATATTTGTGTTTGTCCGAAACTAAAAATATTTTTTTCGAAATTTTTACTTCGACAAATAAAATTGGTAAACATCTTTTAGGACTTTGAATAAACAGAAAAGAAGTTTCATTCATACACTGTCTTTACTTTTCAATGCTTGGATTAGTTACACAAAGTACACAAATTGTTATTTAAAACATGTACTAGTGGTTCCTAAGAATTCGGTGTTACCAACATGTAGAGACATAAACAGTTTTCAGCAGTATAATCATGAATTAACTTGTTTTTACTACATTTACAAATATATTGTTAACATTAACAAGGTAACAAATTATATTACTTCTTAGGGAAAAAATTTAATTATCTACATAAATATTGTTTCTTATTTATACTTCACTTTAGAACAGTTTAATCATGCGTTATTTAGAGGTAACCCTTTGATAATATTTTTTTTTATTTTTAAATTAATATGGATTTTTAAATATTTTTTCTGTACATACATACATTTGAATTTCGATATATATGTGTCTCTGCCAACTACATCTCTGAACTCATTTCATGACTGGTTCAGATGATGTTGTTTCGAGTAAATTGAAAGCTACACAGTCTCTCTCGCTCAACATGTATTTTACACGTACAATGGGTTATCATAAAACCAAAGTCTCAAGGCTTCCGAGTTACACTGAGAACCGAAAAGATTATTCTCACAGTTGTGAAGTTAATCAGTGTATATTTCAACTAGTTTACTGAATGTAGGGCAGCTAAACTGCTTGTGCGGATCGATAATTGTAATACTGTTCGGGCACACATTACTTAACACAAGCTTTTGACCCTTTCCGAAATACTGGCTGATCTTCATTTAAGATGTAGCCCAATACATTAGGTATTTGGGTGAATGGAATGATGCCAGGAGTACATATTTCTGGTACGTCTGCAGTCGGTACAGTTGTTGCGTGGTGCGGCTCAGATTATTCCAGGGGCTCGAAGGTCATCGTTACTGTCTGATATCGACAACTGCTTGAATGTATGTTGCAAACGAAAGCCTTGAATATTACAGTACATGTTACGTCAGGGAATTTACTTGAGAAAAATGTGTCTACTCAGTCTCGTGGGTAGGCATATTTGGAGTACTTCTGTAACCTGATATGTTGGGCCCTGTAGTAGTTGAAGTGCTGGTCATTGACGAGCGACGACGCGCCTTCCACCAATTCCTGTGTTGCAATGTGTCCGGAAGCGAAGTATGACCCCGGAAACACTCTTTACATGGAAAACAGTCGAGAATAACATCGTCTTCTCTTAGGTGATCTGGCAGGAACTTACACACCAATGGTGACTCGTGCGGCGCGTAGACGCGAAGAAATTCTTTGGACAAGTACAGTAGCTCGTTCTCTCTGTCCAGCGATGTTAACGATTTATAACTTCCATATACCACTATAGCAGATAATATTTTTGTCCAGTTGAATGGCAAAAATACATTACATTCGAAGAGAGAAGTTAATACTGGCGAAGAACAACTATGTTGCTGATTTTTTACGAAACTTCATCCTGTATATAGTATTCTTCTTATGAATAGCAACACAATACTAAGTGAATATCGCCATTACACAACTGAATTTGTAAAACACCTTTAGCATCTTTAAAACATACTCTTCTGTAGCCTACTTTTACGTCCGTGTGCTGGAATGTCTCTTCGAACCTGAATGGCGAGTATGTAGCATCGATAGTCTCATCAATTTCTATGTCTTCGTTACTTTAGTCGTCGGAGAGTTCCGAACTTGAAGGGCTCGTTGGTGACATGTAGTTGCTTGTAGAGTTCACTGGTGGAAGATGGTGCATGTTTCTTTTTCCCTCTTCTCTTGTGTGGATTTCTGGGACGAAAATTGTATGGCAATGGCGTACGTCCAATATTGTAAACAACTTCATGTTTCTTTTAGTCTGTAGGTTTTGATGAGTCCCAAAAATTTTCTCATTTTCCTGGTTCTTGATTTTTTCTAGTCTCGAGTTCTGGGAAGGTGACCTTCTTCACATCAGTTGTAGGCCACCGGAGCTCTTCCTGTGGCTGCCAATTGTGAATGGATAAACTCTTCTCTTCCTGCCTTAATGCAGAACAATGACGAATTCTTTCCGACACATTTCGAATAGAATGCCGGTGCGGTAGAACTATACGTGAGATATATGCGATTCGTCGCTACTTGCTGGTTTGCAGATGCACGAGTGCAAATAAACGCTCATATTTTTCTCTACGGTTGACGAACAAACCACGATATGAAATGAACTCAAAAAGGTAGACGGTGGAGACAGTTCGTTCCTTGAGACCACCGAGACTTTTACAGAAAAGCCAACAGTAGGAACACTGGCCTTCAAACAGCTCCCCTGGTCTTTTCTTTAGTTTCCCAAACTAACCTTTAACCTAGGGAGCGTAAACAAGAAGAATTGTTTTCTTTTCCTTTAAACTTCTTTACTATTCCATAATGAAAGATCAAAATTGACAGTTAATAGAACTTATTTCTCTTTTTCTTTCATGGATAATTCAAATGTGCTACACAAACAACAACCTTTAAATTTACTTAAAGAAAAATATCTATACTATATGTTTACATACAAGTTAGATTAACCTCAAATATATCAATGATATACGATGATGTTGAATTACTTGCAAATATATCAAAAATATATGAGTACATTAAAAAATTACTTAAACATTTCAGGTACAAGATGTCAACATGACTAGAAAATCTGAAGTTACAATTTATAGAATAAAAACACTCGATAGTTTACATTGTCTCAAATACAAAAAACAATTTCTTCTGAGACTAACAGACGTTTATCTTTTCACACTCGAATATTGCTTTGCCTACATTGGCAACTTCCAATAAAACATAACCTTATGAATTACAATACAGTGAGGTTAAATCAATACACAACTTAGTTAATTTTTTCTATTATAAGCTCACCAAGCATTAACCTTAGGAGAACATAACCTTCATTACATGAAAAGGTCAAACAGTTTTCAACTTTAAATTTTAGAAATATATTTTGACGACATCAGCAAAACTAACCATCATGAACAAAATTAAGTGACAATTTAACATTTCAATTATTAGAAGCTTGCGAAATATTTAGCGAATTATGACAATATTCCGGCGTGGCAAAATTAAGAAAAAACCGTCAGTAGTCAATTTCCTTAGGACCTACAACCATGATAGAACTTAAAATTTTTTAGCCAAACACATGGCATAAAACCAGGAAGGTTCAAATACAAATTATTGCGAAATCATGTTAATTTTAACTAATTATGTGACCTGCAGCGCCTAACCTCCTTGCCATAATATGGCAATAACAATGCTTATCTTAAACAAACAGCATCATTCCCCAAGCCTGTCTACCGAACCCAGCAAAAATCCGGTCATTTATAGTTGATCTCTCACTACCCTACTTTCTCAAAACGATGGTGGGATCTAGGTTAAAATGAAAGTCTGTTGAAAAGATCACGTGGCACATCGGTGCTTGGAGCTTGACTGACCAGAAGCTTCTACAACATTATGTAGGAACACTACCGAATTCCCTTCCTCTGCTGATCGCCATTTCACCTCACTGACGATGTCACAGTTCAAACTAACAGCTCACTGTCTCAATTTGCCTCGAGCTGGGAACACTGAAGCACGTCTTTGAATAGTACAGGAACATCGTTATTAAATTTAACGTTAGATTTCAACGTCTGTTCACAACTGCGTCATGGGAATCCATGCCATCGCACACAAATACCAGGTAAGAGTCCAATAAAATATATTTATGTGCTAGGCGATAATATGTCCATGCTGATGTCCACACGGGAAAATAATACGTCGTAAACAAGAACGTAAGCTTAATTCCGATGTCAAGTAGACACAGTTTCATCCTTTCTGTTACGAGGGCTTATACAAGTGTAGAAATATTGGAAAGAGGGGAAATAAGTGGCCATTAAAATGCGAGAGAAGGGGGTCTACCGACCAATCATATGAAATTTTAAGCGGGGAATAATAAATAGGGGTGATGAGAGGGGAAGGGAAACTAATAAATTGTAAGTAGACAGAACTTTATTTAGGTGTTGATGAGGTATATGATAATACGTAAAATGGAAACATGGAGGGGAGAATCAAACGTGAATTGCTAGCTTATTTGGTCAATGCAGAAGGAGAGTGTATAAAGTAAAATGTATTCTAACGAAAAGGGAATGGTAGCTTGTGATTTTTTATATTATGAGAAATCAATGTATGCGGGGAAATAGAGTGTAACGTACACATAATGATTATGCACAGATATTGCTTAGAATTTTATTATGTATTTGACATTCAGGTAATGTAAATATTTAAATAAGTAATTGTGCTATGGTAGTAATATTTATCTGTGACTAGTGTTAATTTAAATTTTTATGTTTTTGTTAAATGTATGGTATATTTTCAGGAAATGTTTTAATAAACATAAAATCTTGTAAAGGCTGTTACTAGGAAAAATTTAATTTAATTTAAAAATCAGGTCATTTGCAGACCACACATTAATCGATTTTTCCTAGTAGAAAGAATAACTTTCCTTTTTCACTGGGTTTATCGAAACAGAATTTTTGCCTTCACTTTGAAATCAATAAGAAATAAATTTTTTATATATAGAACATCGAAGGGAATAAAATGGGACGAAAAATCTACGCAGATATCCGGCTACGAAGACTTTCTCGAGTAAGACTATGCTTCGAGACGATTTTTTTGTCTTATAATTCCTTTTGAAGAGAATCTACGAGACCTAGCGCTGCATTTGTTCCTGTTGGAAAGCAGCGGGGAAATTTTTCTACGACTGAAGAGTAGAAGATATTCAGGCCTTCTCGTTTACGTCTTCCAGGAAATAAGTTGGGCGAATCCTAGCCTGGCATTACCTCTTACTGGCCAACTGGGAGAATAATTTTACGACGTGGGTACCGCATTTCCCTTGATACCAATATCTTTTGTAATTTCGAAACTCGGGAGAGTTTTCGAAATTTCTTTCTTCACGGTGGAGACTTCAATGGTAAGCAGTCACAGCCCTCCCGCAACAAAAAAAATTCCAAACCTTGAAATAGTTTCCGAAAATGTGGACAACTCTGCTTAAATTTAAATGTTGAGGATATTTTTTTAATAGTGCAAAATTTTTTAACCCCACGAATACTCTGGATAAGATGTCACAGGCTGAATCCATAAAATTTTTGCAGTATTTCTAAAAAATGAACAGAAGAATTACTCTAAATTATATTGCCACAAAGCAAAGAAGTTTGAAAGAAACGTTACCTTACCTATTTAGCTAATATTGTAGAGGAAATAATTAAATTTATATTTTTCTTTGTCTCATCACACTGAACTAACATCCAAAATTTAATTTTCAATTTTATTCAAGTACTATTTCACAATCTAGAAAGAGTCTAGGAAAGCAAATATATAATTAGAACTTAAATTTGTTTCCATTTCTTAAGTGATAGTCTCTCATAATTGCAACGTCACTGATTTATTTTTACAATAAAGTGTTACGGAAGCTTGTTGATGATCCAATTTATGTTTCTTTATGAGCTCTGCTAATATTATTTTAATGTTATATGTAATAAATTTGTTTCTTTTCACACCACTTGTTTTCTCACAGTTTATCATAATTGTTTCAGTTAATTTTATTTTACCAAGTCGTACAACCCAGGGCTCATACACTAGTAAAATAATTGGTAAGCTATATCTGCCCAAGTTAAAGTTTTTATTTGGAGATATTACAGAAAGTAAAAGTGGAGAGAGCAAGGTTATGTTACATATTCTAACTGGCGCCACAACTACGGGCCTGAAATTTCTAAAGAAATAAGGATCAGCACTACTATCAAAAAGATTTTGGTAGTAAAGAAACGCTTAGAATAAGTCGAGTTGACTGCTGCGTCATTGAAGTAAGTATCCCTTCAACAAATAGTTTAAGGTTAGTCTAAGGAACTTCTATAAAAGGTACAGTAAAATAAATAAGTAAATATATATATAGAAAATATTCTCAAACATGGCTTCACACAGAAAACAACCAGACTCTATCGATCAAACTGTTAAGGAGGTTATTGCCAAGTACACAGTCGGGAGTGATTCCGCTCGTTCAGATACTGATGAGGCAGTAGTAAACACAAATGGCAAAAACGTAGACATGAAAGCTATTTTTAGCTTGTTGCAAGGTCTGCAAAATAAATTAGTCGAAAATCAGGCTAAGTTGGTAGAAAGTCAAGCTAGCCTTGAAAATTAATTAGTCGAAAGTCAGTCTAGTCTATCTAGTCTCGAAAACAAGCTAATTGAATAATCAGTTAGTTTAGAGTCGACACTGAAAGATGAAATCAAATCCGTTCGCGAAGAACTACGGACAGAACTAATAAACACAATGACTAACTGGTGTGATGATTTAGATAGTCAGTTGGATAAGGTGTTAAATACAGTAAACTCTTGCGCAATAACGGTAAAAGAAACAGCACAAGAAACAGATGAACGTGTATCTAGCATAGAAATACAGGTACAAGAAACCACAGAGAAATTCACTGGTGTAGAAAATCAGGTGTTGGAGTTGTCAACACAACTAGAGAACAAACTGACGACAACACACAATAATATGCGGGAAATTCGCAGGGATACACATCTGGATATGGAACAGTTGGCAAATAAAATCGAACGGGATATTGTGAGAAAGTTTGAGCAAATTAATATATCCTCGTTAGCCACCAGCGTCGACAACCTACAATTTGTCGAGGAAACAGAGAAATTAGCAGAAAACACAACAGAACCTGCTCAGAATTACACTCCATTTTTTTCGCCAAAGCCACACGGAAATTCAGACGTACCGCCCGTCACTAACATAGCTGCTTTATTTCACCATCCAGTACAGCAATTAGGCAGAACCATACCTAGGTTTTCAAACCTTGAACATGAAAACCTTTTGACATTTTAAAGAGATTCGAAGAGTATGAGGAACCAACGTTAACCTCTCAGAGCATGAGAGTGTTAAATATCTTAGTCTTGCTTTAAAGGAGGCTGCTAGTTTCTGGTAGGATGTGGAAAAACTGAACACGAAGACATATTCTGATTTCAAAGATAAGTTCCAGAAACACTTTTGGAGTCCACGAACACAAGGGTTAGTTCGAGCTCGGTTACATGCAGAAAAATACGACCCTAGAGGAAACATGCAGGTCGACGAACACATTAGCAACATTAACGAGCGCAGTCGTCATTTAAGCCCAGAAATGACGGAAACAGAACTGATTTCGATGCTGACAAATCAGATGCCGATGCAATATCAGTTGTCTCTGGTACGAAAATACGGATTACCACTATCCGAATATCATGAACAACTTATGATAGTAGACAAGTTGCAACGACAAATGCATTCCTCGAATTGGGAACATCGTCAGGATAAACATACCGGAAACCCACATAACGAGGACGGATACAAATTCCAACAAAAAACAAAATTTAATCTAGAACATCGCGTCAACACTTTTCGATTCAAGAGAGGGGACAAGACCGACGACGAATCAAATGCTAGAGATAGGAGATATTTTCCGAAATGGAAAAGACAGTGGTTTTCACACAAATCTAGGAAGGAGGGACAAACCCAAGACCACAAACGAAACCAGCATAGGAATTCGTCGAGATCTAGTTCGAGAGAACGTGAGAGTTCGAGAGAAGAGAAACACAAACGATCCGATTCCAAGAGTTCTGGTAGGAGGGAATCGAAACACCGCTCAAGGACGCCTCGAAGAACCAAAGCCGAAGGTTACTTTGACCGAAACAAGCCTTTAAATCTAAGCGCACCTCCGTTCGAAGAGCCTGGAGGGAATGATAACAAAGACGAGATTGGAGATCTTCGACGTGACGACTATCCCGCTATGCAGAATGGATTACGAGAATAACAACGAGAAACAAGAAGACAAGATAGAGGAAGAAATCATGAAACTAGTACACAGTAGACTGGTGTCATCAGCTGATAGACGTTCACGCTACTGTAAGAAGTCAAGAATACATCAGTTTAATATTGGGGACCTCGTGTTAATCAGGAAGCATCCTATTTCGAATTTTTGGGAGAAGGTAACATGTAAATTATTCTTGTTATATTCTAGACTGTATTGCGTGAGCAAGATAATTCACAAGAACTGTTACGAACTAGTAGATCCAGCTTCCGGCATAGTTAAAGGCAAGTAAAACATTATACAGTTGAGGAACTATGTTACTCTAGAGGAATAAATTTGAGTTCACGTTGTATAATATTTAACATTGATATACATACTAAAACGGCCTACAGTATGTTAAGCAAATGTTGAGGTGTGATTTATACTGTTTGACTTGTTTACGACTTTGCCTGTGTTGTTGACGTACTTGGTGACTCGCCCTGGAAACAGTAGATCCCAGAAGTTATGTTATGCACCGACGTGGAGCCTATTAAGTGTGTTTGGTCACTTACGCTTTTTGGTAGTCGTAATTCGTTGAAAACGACAAAAATATTGGTACAAAATTTTGCTTAAATGTTTGATATGCTAAAAAGGCAATCGGTATGTTAAGTACGATATGTGAACAAACATAAACAGATATCTAGATAGCCAACAAACACATAGATGTATGTAAGCTCCTGTGTTGTCAAAGAGAAACTTTGCCTGCCACTTATACAATAAATGTTATTTTGATCTACGGTGTTCAAATTAAAAATTACGATACGGCTGTTGGATATTTCTCTGTGGATTATCGAGGTAAGATAACCATGTGAATGAGAATAAATACAAATGGTCCTGATAAAATATTGTAGCCAGTGAATAATAAACCATTTATTTGAATTCTGCACTCTAATATCTCCTAACTCTGTAAAAGTTTTTACTTAGAGTGTACGTACTAGTGACTACATCCATAGAAGTTTTCGATCTTGTATATTCTGAAACGTTTATTTCTTTTTTGCTTAATGTCTCTTATTGACAATATATAGAGATAAGATAATCATTTTTTTCGTCTACACAGACATGAAGAACACTTTTGTCTGAATGCTGCAGATTTTTTTTCATTCCTGGGAATGAACAAATACACTTAGTAGGTATTTCTCCACAATATTATCAGAATAGCATGGGAAAGTGCGTTTTAGCAACGAGGACACGAACTTCTTCAGGGAATCAGAGAAGTGTAGTGCTAAACGGATTTCCGTAAGTGTTCGCCGAAGTAGTGTTTGTGTAAGTTTACGATAATTTTTTTTATTTTTCGTTCTGTTGGTGAAAAAATGGTCGCAGTGTGAGCGATGGAGAAGAATTGAACATCGTGCAGAATGTCGATGAAATGAAACTAGTAAGATGAATTCTTAAAATAATTTTGAATTGTGTAACATGAAAGATAATTTATTGTGTTTCAATATTAAAGTTGGTACACCTGATATAAACTATTGTGAAATAGTTAAAGACATTTACCTTGAGTAAGTAAAAGAAAAACATTAAAAAAACTTGCTTAACAGAAGTAAAGGTAATATTGAAATCACATTGAACGGGAATGTTAATTGTAAATATTTACTAGGAGTAAACAAGTTGTTTTTTGTTTGTGGTGGAAAACAATTGAAAGAAATTGGAACTTTACATATATATAAACAGTCCTGTATACAAAGCAAGGAACTTTCAATTCCAGTGCAAATATTATTACAGCTTTACACCAATATTGTATAAGAGAGTTAAATATTTTATTGTTGGTTATTTTTGAAAAATTTAAACATAATATTCTTTCGCAATAGTTTAAATATCGCCTACTGCAGACTTTTACAATTAAAAAAAATTGTTACTAAAAGTTTTATAGTCTGGTAAGAGGCTATCTGTAACATACACATAATGGCTATGCACAGATATTGCTTAGACTTTTATTATGTCTTAGACATTCAGGTAATGTAAATATTTAAATAAGTAATTGTGCTATGGTAGTAATATTTATCTGTGACTAGTGTTAATTTAAATTTTTTGTTTGTTAAATGAATAGTATATTTTCAGGAATTGTTTTTAATAATCATAAAATTTTGTAAAGGCTCTTGCTAGGAAAAATGTAATTTAATTTAAAAATCAGGTCATTTGCAGACCACACATTAATCGATTTTTCCTAGTAGAAAGAATAACTTCCCTTTTTCACTGGGTTTTTCGAAGCAGAATTATTGCCTTCACTTTGAAATCAACAAGAAATAAATTTTTTTAATATAGAACGTCGAAGGGAATAAAATGGAACGAAAAATCTACGCAGATATCCGGCTACGAAGACTTTCTCGAGTAAGACTATGCCTCGAGACGATTTTATTTTCCTTATAATTCCTTTTGAAGAGAATCTACGAGACCTGGCGCTGCATTTGTTCCTGTTGGAAAGCAGCGGGGAAATTTTTTCTACGACTGAAGAGTAAAAGATATTCAGGCCTTCTCGTTTCCGTCTTCCAGGAAATAAGTTGGGCGAATCCTAGCCTGGCACTACCTCTTACTGGCACAGTGGAAAAGAATTTTACGACATGGGTACCACGTTTCCCTTGATACCAATATCCTTTTATAATTTCGAAACTCGGGAGAGTTTTCGAAATTTCTTTCTTCACGGTGGAGACTTCAACGGTAAGCAGTCACAGCCCTCCCGCAACAAAAAAAATTCCAAACCATGAAATAGTTTTCGAAAATGTGGACAACTCTGCTTAAATTTAAATGTTGAGGATATTTTTTTTAATAGAGCAAAATTTTTTAACCCCACGAATACTCTGGATAAGATGTCTCAGGCTGAATCCTTACAATTTTTGCAGTATTTCTAAAAAACGAACAGAAGAATTACTCTAAATTATATTGCCACAAAGCAAAGAAGTTTGAAAGAAACGTTACCCTACCATTTTAGCTAATATTGTAAAGGAAATAATTAAATTTATATTTTTCTTTGTCTCATCACACTGAACTAACATCCAACATTTAATTTTCAATTTTATTCAAATACTATTTTACAATCTAATAAGAGTCTAGGAAAGCAAATATATAATTAGAACTTAAATTTGTTTCCATTTCTTAAGTTATAGTCTCTCATAATTGCAACGTCACTGATTTATTTTTACAATAAAGTGTTACAGAAACTTGTTGATGATCCAATTTATGTTTCTTTATGAGCTCTGCTAATATTATTTTAATGTTATATGTAATAAATTTGTTTCTTTTCATACCGTAAGGTGGGTATACTTTGCACCACTGGGTGTAACTTTGCACCACTAGTAAAATAACTTGTCAGAGCGCTCTACTGTCGAAAGATGACACCACAAATACTTGATAATTACAATATGGTGTCAGTTGTGACTCCTTCCAGTGGACTAAAACCGGTTTAGGAGTATATATTGTACATTGGCATGTTTGTGTAGTATGTAAGAGGTAGCAAGCTGAAAGTGAAAGATTTTATAACGAACTAAATCCAGTTGCATCTTGTATTGTGGTTATATTTATGAGGTGAGTAGTATTTATATTATGTTACTTATTCATTTGTGCATGCTGTATCGTAGGTATTTTGTATGTTACATCAGAAGATAACCTGTCATAAAAATATCTTGTTCTGAAGGCTTATTTTTATGGAATCTAGGCTAACTTTGCACCATGGTGCAAAGTAACCCCAACTAATAATTATTATTTTAAAATATTTGTTTACATGGTAAATGTTTTATCTAGTTTTCTACACCTTTAATGTCGTTCTTCTATTCTTGTAAAACATAAACGAAGTATTAATTATGCAAAATCTGTTTTGTTTCAGTCATGGCAAGGAAACACAAACGGAAAGCTGGAGCCAGGCGATATGCTGACTATTCAGATGATGCCCTTGAAGAATGTTTGACAGCTGTTAAAAATTGGGATATGACACAACGAGCAGCAGCAGCTCACTTCAAGATCCCGAGAAGAACTATAAATCACAAATTGAAAAACTGCATGGAAGAAAACCAGGTAAACCAACGATTTTTTCACATGAAGAGGAAGAGGTTATTGGTTCTTGTGTTATAGAGATGAGTAATTTGGGTTTTCCAGTTGATTCCTTTGTTTTAAAGCAGATTGTTAAAGACTACCTGGAGGTTAAGGGCCGACAATCGTTAAAGAGACTACCTGGAGGTTAGGGGCCGAAACGTTCCACAATTTAAAAATAACATGCCAGGAGATGACTGGGTTAGGAATTTTGTTAGGAGAAATGTAGCACTAACTGTCCGACCAGCAAGTAACATAAAGAAATCTAGAGCCGCGGTCGATGAAAACATAGTGCGGGAGTATATTGAAAACTTGAATGATGTTGTAAATGGTATCCCTCCAGAAAATGTCTGGAATTATGACGAGTCAAATTTGACAGACAACCCAGGTCAAAAGAAAGTCATTACAAAAAGAGGATGCAAATACCCAGAGCGTATTTGCAAT
>PNEQ01055138.1:0-14247 GCA_003012365.1 Medauroidea extradentata
TCCCTGCCAAACATCACACGAGCAGGTGAATACTTAGTAGCCCCATGAATGGTCGAATTAAAACCCAAATTAAGTAGGTCTAGGTCCTCGTCCCAACGCTCTTGCTGATCGTGGTAGAGGGCTGTCAGCGAAATCTTGAGGTTACGGTTAAACCGCTCGACCCTATTCCCACATGGGAAATAGGGGCTCGAGGTGTAACGCGTGATGCCCCAACGGAAACACATGTCCCGAAAGGATCGAGAGGTGAAGTAAGTCGCATTATCCGTCAGCAAGCTAACGGGGGGTCCAAACACCGACCAGACACGCTCCGACAGATGGCGTTGAATTTCCGAACTCCGAATACTCCGCAAAGCCACAAGTATAATGAAGTTCGTGAAGACATCCAGCAGGACCAAAATATACTTGTGTTCCTTAGCAGATCGAGTCAGAGGCCCAAAGACATCGCAATGAAGGACTTCCCAGTAAACGTGACCTCATCGACTGAGTAAAGTCCCACACGCGAATTCCTAGCTGGCTTAACTCGTTGACACACTAAGCAGTTCCGAACGAATGAGCGCACATCGGAGGATACAGAGGGCCAATAGAAGCGATCACATAGCTTCGAGATAGTACCTTGACGCCCAACATGCCCCCCAAAGGGGGAATCATGATAGTATCGCATCAGCTCGTGTCGACACGACTCCGAAACTACCAGATGCCTACGTTGACCCCGGCGTCACAAGTAATATAAAAAATCCTGATCGAGAACATAGGGTATCTGATCCCCATTATTCACTGCGGCAACCTGTTCCTGGCAAAACGGATCGGAGGCTTGCGCATCCCTTAACCGTCGATAAAACGATTCACACGTGGTGAAGGCCATACAAACACCATCTACCTCGGCAAGACCTGCATCGGTTTTCTCGTAGTCCTCTGGGTCAAACATCCGAGACAATGCGGCTGCGACTACATTGCTACCCCCAGAAATGTGTTTAATTACAAAACGATACCTGGAGAGCCTAAACGCCCATCTTCCCAGCTTACCAAAGTCAGACGAATGCGACAGCAACCAAGACACTGCCTGGTTATCTGTACACAGGTCAAATTCTACTCCTCCCAGGAAGGCGTCGAATTTGGCCGTACCCCACACACAAGCGAGGGCCTCTTTCTCAAATGCACTCAACCGCCTCTCCGAGTCGGATAGAGTGCGGCTCGCAAATGCTACCGGGCGCGGAATGAAACGGGCATAGTACCCTAACAGACCAATGAATCTCGACACCCCCTTCACCGTTTTAGGCCGCGGAAAGTTGACCACTGGCAACACGCGATCTGGGTCCATCATTAAATGTCCTCCCGACACCACATACCCCAGAAATTTCACTGAGGGTGCAGCCCATGTCACCTTCTCGGGGTTAACGGTGAGCCCGGCCTCCCGCAAGCGCGACAACACAGCTCGTATATCAGCCACATGCTGCCTGAAGTTATCACTGTACACAATAATATCGTCGATATAATTGATAACGCACCTGAACTTCAGATAGGATAACACGTGATCCAACACTCTCGAAAGAGCTTGGGTCCCAAATTTTGCTCCCATCGGGATGCGATTGAACTCGAATTGGGCCCACTGAGTTCGAAATGCTGTGTACTTTCTACAATCGGGATGTAACAAACACTGGTGGAAGCTGGCATTAAGGTCAGTTACGGAAAACACATTAGCCTTACCTAGATGTTGAAGAGTGGCATCTACGGTAGGTGCAGGAAAAGGATCCAAGTGAATTTTAGCATTAACAGCGCCCATGTCTGTAACCAGACGAAAACCACCTCCTGGTTTCTTTACCAGGAAAGCGGGGCTAGCAAAGTCTGAAGTGGACGGCGAGGTAACCCCAGAGTTCAAAAGTTTGGTCACAATCTCTCTGAGAATCTCTAACTCGGGGGGATCGTAAGTGTAAAAAGGTACCCTCACTGGGACGTCATCTATCAACGAAAAACGGTATGGCAGAACATCACAGCGCCCGAGGCGAGTAGTAATAACATCGCCAAATTCCCGCAACAAGGCGTCAACGTCCGTAGAATCAGATCCGGTCATCATAACCACACGTCCGAGGGGAGCTGGATTCCGGCTAACAGAAGCCATTAACGGACAATGCACGTCCGGAGCAAACTTAAACGTCAGACGCCCCGCCGACACATCGATTACCGCCTTAGTACGACAGAGAAAATCAAGCCCCAAAACAATGTCGGCCACTAGGTTGTCAACCAACCAAAAACGGTGATCCCAGGAAAAACAATTAACCTTTAAATGCACTGAAACTGTCTTCTCACAGTGCACCATCTGACTGTTGGCCACACACACCGAGATGACTTGATCGGTGCGCAAACGGGTCGACAAACTAGGCCGTAAGTTCACCAACACGTCCCACCAGGCAGACCTCATGAATGAATGTGATGCACCTGTATCAACCAGGCCTGCTCGCTCCAAACCATACAACTCCAACAAAACGAAACAATCACACCGCGCCACACTGAACTCACTCTGCCGCACCCCTTCGGCGCTCATAGAGCCGGCAGCCTTCCGTTTCCCGGACAATTGGCCCGCAAGTGTCCGACCTGACCACACCCGAAACACACCCGCATGTCCCCGCTATATACCAGGGAAGTGCAATTCGCACGAAAATGTCCAAAACCGGCACAGTTGAAGCAGCGCCCTGGAGTCGCGCCACGACCCCTACTACCAATGCTTTCGCCCGTCGCAACCGCTATGGTTGCTGAAGGCTGACCACTACCACCTCGAATACCACCACGCGCGCTTGCCAAGGGAGTGCGCCTCTGAGCCCCAGGGACCTGATCACTCTGGGTCGTAGGACGTGGATGGAAATAAACAGGCTTCGCCGCAGCTGGAACCGGTGACAAATCGCGCACTGATAAAGTCAAACTCGGAACTGGAAATTCTGCTGGTTCTTTAGTGACTCGACGGTACTCGCTTTCCAGCTCTACCTGCCGATCTATTTCACGAGCTAAGGATTTCAATTCCTCCATAGATTCAGGCACATCGCGAACAAAGCGATGCGAACGAACCTCAGGTGTCAAATGCTCCATAATACCCTGTATAAGTTTGGTTAAAGGGCGGCGTAAATGCAAATTCATGGCTCGCCCATAGGCCTCAACATCGCACACAAATGCAGATGCGGATTCACCCTGTCACTGATAACGATCCACTAACTTCTTCTTAACACCCGACCATGCAATGCGCGAACCCGCGCAAGCAATCAATCGTCCCTTAAACAACTCGTAATTACCTAACAGGCTAATCACCTCTGACAGGACGTCGCCTGCCCTACCCTCAACACGAGACGCTAAACACGTCAGAAAAAAACTCTCCCTCTCCCGGCGATCGGTACTGGCATAAACCCCGTCTACAGCTCTCAAGAAAACCGCAACGGCTTCGGGCTGAACAACCTTCAAAACGTCAATAGAATTTAATCTCGCTATCAAGACACTCAGCGACGCAGTAGCAGGGCCTTCGCCCAGCTGTAATCGTGCAACATTTCGCAATGAATTCACATAGGTTAAGGCCCTCATGCGTAATTGCGTCACATCCTCGGCTGGGTCAAACTGGACACCTGCCTCTGTCAGGTAATTACGCAACTCAAAATACCCAAAACGCAAAATAAAATCCGGGACGTCACCCATACTGCCTATGCAAAACAGCGAACGAACTTAAACAAATAATAATAATAATAATAATAACACCTCCAACCTCAGTGTCCAAATGCGCTCCACTGAATGTGTTCACCAAAATCAAAACTAAACACAACTCGCCAGGCAAACAGCCGTAGCAGAGTCGCGCAGCTATTGTGCTGTAATCTCTATACAGACACGTGTAAACACATGGCCGTTAATACCTGGGGGAACAATCCCACACCTGAGCACTCACCCTAACCTCCGCACGACTTGAACACATATTCAGCAGTGAAACGCACACAACATGAACACTGGGGAAGGGTTCAACTCGCTACGGCAATTAAACTGACAGTCCCGATAAAATGCACAAAATATATTGTCAGAAATAATCCGGGTAGATAAGTAAACATAGCCAATACCAGGCTTAATCAGTACAAAATCCGAAGTCAATCGCTGTTATACCAGTAATACAAAAGTGACAAGAAAAAGCCTCACAGGCATCAAAAACACCAACACACTAACAGAAACTGTCAATGCCGCAATTAACAGGCACAAATTACGCAACTCGGCACGAGCCTACCGCTCGCCCCATACTTGCCTCCCGACTGCGACGACACATCCCCGAGGACAGTGTAGGCAAAGACTGGTAACAAAAGAAATGTAAATTAAGCAAACGCGAACAGAAAACAACACTTACCAGTCAACGAGGATGTGCAGCCGCGGGCGCGAGCAAGCACAGGTAACCCACACGAGAGCTCACTACTAACTGAACTCCTCTCCGGCCGCGAGGGACCGGCTCACGCCGGGAAGGAGGGAGTGAGAAGGGAGGCGGGAAGGGGAGGCACGACGTCCGCCGAAGACAGCCGAAGGTCTAGAGAGGAGGGGCGGGCTACGTCAGAGAACGACGTCAAACGAGGCCAAGTCACAGCTAATCGTTCGGCTACACTCAGATACCAGGAGTCAAGGGGGGGGGGGAGGCCACACAATAAGGGCAGACATACATTAACTCGGGCTGAGCCCAGCTCAGATATTATTTGTAATTATTAGAGCATATGCTTACTTGCTTGACTGCTATTGACTGTGCTGTCTAGACTATGTATACCATTGGAGTTTTTTCCAGTTTGACATTCAGTCTTTCTGAAGACAGGAGCCAATCTCAGTTCCGGAAATTTTGCAATAAGCTCGTCTTGAAAACATTTTGTATTCTAAAGCTATTCAAGGAAATTAATTATAAATTTTATAGGGTTTCACAACTGTTCAGATTTGAGTATTAAAAAGGCAGTGTAAATGAATACTTCACTAACTTCAGTTTGCTACTTCTGAAATGAGCAAAATCAGTACTTTTAGTACAGAAATTAAATTTTTTGTTTTAGCTATCATAAAATTAGAACCTTTTATTTTCCTTACAATATGACTGATGTAATGCTTTTAGAACACATGAAAACCCTGTTTTAAATTTGCTGCAGCAAAGAAAAAAACCTGTATCGAATACACAGAAAATAAAATATTATTAAAAATAATTTTGAGGCTTGACTATGTATGATAATACAATAAGTGACGTGTTCAATGCCAATTCTGTCAAAACCTAGGTGATTTTGTAATGAAAGAACTCCAGTGTTGTCTCAATGTATTTCTTATCTTCCTGAATGCTTCACAATGACAAATGAGTTAAGGCATTGTTCTCCAGTTTCAACTGTTATTGCAAGAATGATTTTTTAAAGTTTAAATGACATCAGATATCACAAATCTGTTTTCCAGTGTTATTTAAAAGGTTCTTTTTTTCACATGGTAGGTAACTTTTTTCAAGACATGAAATTGTACGGTTTCGCTTAATAAACCAACTAACAAAAATGTAATTAATTACATGATTACCTAAACCATAGTAGGCCTATTTACTGTCTTGAAGAAATTAGCGACCAGGGTAAAACCCATTTTAATCAAAACTGCCCAACAGATTTTAGATATTTGCTCATTTCGGCTTACAAAAATAATTATTACAAAAGCAGTTGAAATAGGGCAGCATGGCTTGAATGTAGGAATGCTTGGCAAGTAATGTAACAGGTAATTTTTTGTTACAGTTACCTGGCAACTGCACTGAGATCTGTCAGCAGGATAGAAGAGAATCCTGATAAGTTGAACCAACGAGCAGCTAAAGAATCTGAATCTTTTGTGATGAACTTGTTCCGAGGTGTGATACAGAGCAAGCAAGTTTTTCCGTACCCAGACGTGTTAACTGCAGAGCAGCAAGAGACGCTGTCTATGTTAGTAAATCCTACCGAAAAATTTTTTCAGGTTTGTGTTTTTAGAACTAAAAGCATGCAAACTTCTTGTACTGTGTAATGCATTTACTATTAGAGCTGCTATTAATATGAATTGCCACTAAAACTAATACTTATTAAAAGAAGGGTCATTATTCTAGTTATCTAAGCACAGGCAAAATTTGAAACACAAGGGTAAAGTAAAGGCATTTGTATCCATGTCAGGGAAAGGAACATAATTTTTTCCTCCGTCAAGGACAATTAATTTACAACACTCTTTCATTTTTGCTGACTTTTATTTTGTAATTTTAAGTTATGTGAATGAAAATAATACATATCTTCCAAGTGTGAATATACTCCATACTATGACAAACAGAAATTATACCAAAAAGTATTACGTACTGCTAGATGCATGAAAGAGCGTGAGGTGTGAAAGAGTGATATTTTATGTTCGGTCGATCTATCACAAGAATCAATCTGTCTCTCTCTCTCTTTCTCTCTCTCTATTTCATCTCTCTCATTTATATTGACATCTCTAATCCTCCTGACGAAATTCTACTTAACACATTTGTTCAACGTGACATCATTGTACTTGAATGGCTTTCGTAGTCTTGAAAATACGATGCTTTTGAAGTTACAACATATTTCTAAAATGAAATTGTCTACCGTACATTTGCATTGTTAAAAAATAACGTTATTTCTTTCTTGCACTATGCAATAGCAGCATACTTTTTACTACAATTAGTCCTTCGAAAAATTTTTTATCAGTCCAAAGAGTTACAGGCATGTCTGTCGATCCAATGTACTTTTTGATTGTACTTTATTACATACGGGGAGTTGTTTACAAAATTTAATTGCAGAAATGTTTACTTTTGCTATCGTTATCTCTGTAGAAGCAATTCATCCAGTGCGTTGACTGTATTCCGTAACTGAGGTGAACCGCGCCCTTAAGATGACTTTATACCGACGCATGGAGTTGCGTGTTCCTTTCTACGCAAAACAATTGAACGTATTCCAAATACTTATATCTATGAAAAGAAACCAACACTAATTATTATGCTTCTATTTTATGCAGAACTTTTATTAAAACAGTTGTTTTAAGGAACTAAATTGACTGAAGATGACTTTTTTAATATTGTTACCCCTTGAAGTATCTTATTTTTAGGCCACGTGACTTTTATGCGATGTGACTTTATAGAATAAGTAACATCAAGAGTTTGTCATGAAATTACATTTTAACCATGCAACTCTCATGTCATATAACCATAACGTCTAATGGCTTAAAGCGCAGTGACTTCTAGGCCATGCAGGTGACAATAAGGCAGCGACTTTTACGCCAAATATCATTAAGGCTAAGTGCAGGTTTGAAGAATTGCAGTTTATGTCAAATTATTCTTAGGCTGTAATTTTTATGCCATGTAACGTTAAATCCAAGTGACTCTTAGGCGAAGAGAATTTATAGGACAAATTATGTTTAAGCCAAGAGGGAGTTTATTCAAATGACTTTTAAAACAAGATACTTATCTATAAAATAAATATATTTCACTCGGCGCTCCTGATAGTTACCTGTTACTTTTCTGATATTTTCTGTTTGGATATGAAGCAGACCACTAAGTCGCATGTTACTTCATTTTAGAATTATTTTACCTGCAAATCTATTCAGAAAATATAAATTTGGTTTTATCTTTTGTTGCTTCTTAAATTATGTTTTACTTTCTATTTTGTACAGTTTATGGTAATGATAATCAACTGTTATATTGTAAATTATGCATGCTGCTAATTTTTTTTTTAAACTCAGTGATAGGGGAAATTTTGGTGTCATGGGGCCCCAAACCAGGAATACAGTCAATTTCCAATGAAAACATGATGATAATGGTCGCTGGGCCAACGGTAATGACGCCATCGGTGGTGTCTAGTTCTTGTCCCCCATCTTCTTGTGCCCTCCTGACGCACCCATGTTCTACTACTAACAATGACGTCATCATGTAAGTTATATGTTTGGTGACTATTTGCTTTTAAATCAACCTACATAGATTTTATGCGAAATATGATTGTGAATTCACATTTAATAGTTATAAATTAACAATTTACCCTCTAGGATTTTGTGTTAAAAAATGTCACCAAAAATAGTTTCCTTGAGATTCAAGAGAAAAATCAAATGTGGCCTGATTAGCCAACTATATCCACCAAGAGCTATTACTATTTTTTTTTTCTTGTTTATGATCTCAGCCAACACACGTTGACCCACATAAGATGACTGTTTTGTAAGGAAAAGAAAAGCGGTATATTGAGAGGAAAAATATTTCTGTGGCGGTTAAAATCACATTACAGGAAAAATATACACCTTGTGAAAGGAAATTCATACACGCCTGATGTTAATTATGCCAAGAGTTAAAATTCTGTGTGTGCACATTATTTACTTACTATCTTTATATTATCTGTGCATTAAAACTATAACACTTCTGCATGTGCAACTTTTGACAGAATATCGACATTCACATTTTTATGCCTAATTCAGCGTCCACATTAATGTGAAAACTGCAGAAAAAAATCAGTATAGATTGGCAACATTTTCCACCCAAAAATTATGGTTATAATTCGATGTTTAATTCAGTGACTGCAGGTACGTGTTGGTATATAAGTGGAATGTGGCTATACGCCATGTGATGGATATCGCTTTTCATGGCATATTTGAAGTTCATCGCCACTCAAAGATAATCGCGAAAGAAGACAGAGTATATTTTTTGCCTAGGTCTGTTGTGTTCTAACCGTGTATAAGCGACTGTGAAAACCAACATCAAAATATAACACGTGAAGTGACATAATAAAAAATCTTTTTTTTTTTTTAGGTAAATTAGTAACCGTACCTTGGTGTGCAAATGATATTAGTTAATTTTGCATTCGTTTTGTATCGATAAAACTATATTCATACAAGTATCCCTACCTTGGTTTATCTTCTACATGTGCGAGAATTAGTGCGCTGGAAGTCAAATTACTCTCCTTTGCTACAAAGTATTGTATGCCATAGAAATCGAAATTGTGTACTTAAGTACCTAGTACACACAGCGAACGTTATATAGGGAGGCTGATAGCGGGTTAGCCACATTTTTACATTTGAATGAAAAAATAAATGTAATAGGCGTTTTAAACATTTGCAGCTTTAAACGTTATGTTCGTAGCAATAGCCTCTCTCTCACAGTTTTCATTAAGAAAGAAAGACAATTGACTATTTTGTGAAAAACAGTTTAAGACTTTCTTATTTAGGGAGGGGTGGTACATCCCGATATCAACCCCCGTTTTATTCCCCCTTAACCTCTGGCTACGCCACTGTATTTTATACTTATCCAACAGTGCCTTTTATATAATGCTTTTGTCAGAGTCATACAGAAGCACTCCACATTAGGCGACTTTAATAGTAAAATTAACATTAATCAAACTTAAATTTTGATAACTCAAAATGTTTTCGAAATAGCTGAAGCATCCATAGAAATAAATAATTGATAGTTAACATAGTAAATGCTTGGTAGATAGGTAAACTGAGAGAAGTTCTGGTGTGTTTAAAATGAATGATTTTTGGGAGCGGTTACCACAGCACTGTGTGGCCTGAGCCCTCTGCGTATTGTCAGCAGCTGGGAGCGACACCAACGAAAGAAAGCGCGGGAACCCGGACCGAGCCCTCCTGAACACTGACACTGCAGCGGGAAGGCAGTGTTGAGTAGCTGTTTCTCGTCACGAGCAAGTTCTCTCGCTGACCACTAGAGGCGTTCTCTGTCAACACACTAAGGACGCGACACTGACTCTCGTAGTGGGGAAATGAGCAAAACACCAGTGTCCAGCAAAACCATGCAGTGATTTCTGTGTCTGTCCGAATTCAATGCAAATGTGAAAAAAGTATACATTTTAAGAAAACTAGTTTTAGGGCAAATGATTTTAGGATAAATGATTTTAGGACAAACACATTTTAGGACAAATGACTTTAGGACAAACAACTTTAGGACAAATGATATTAGGACAAACAAAATGAGGACAAATGATTTTAGGATAAACAAATTTAGGACAAACAATTTTAGGATAAATGTTCTTTAGGACGAACGACTTTAGGACAAACGAAATTAGGACAAACGATTTTAGGGCAAACGAATTTGATAACTGAATTGTGATTTTAGGACAAACGAAATTAGGACAAATGCCTTTTAGGACAAACAAAATTAGGACAAACAATTTTAGGACAAACGATTTTAGGACAAACAAAATTAGGACAAATGATTTTAGGACAAACAAATTTAGGACAAACAACTTCAGGACAAATGAATTTAGGATAAATGACTTTAGGACAAACGACTTTAGGACAAACAATTTTAGGACAAACGAAGTTCAAGCAACAAAACCTCGAAAAATGGTTTTAGGACAAACAAATTTAGGACAAACGCCGCACCCCTAGACAGCTTCCGCCCAAAACCTCTTGCGAAGATCAACATCTAACAGCATTGTTCTTGCTTTTTCTACTAGAGTGCGATTTTGCCTTTCTGCTTGGCCATTTTGCTGAGGAGAATATCTTATGGTTGTATGGTACTTTATGCCAGACCTCTTCAAAATTGACTGCAACTTTGAATTTACATATTCTATCCCATTGTCTGTCCTTAGTGTTTTTATTTTGTAGCCACTCTGGTTTTCAACAAAATCCTTAAATGTAACAAACGCTTCAGGTACTTCAGTTTTCTCTTGGAGAAAATAGACAAAACAATATCTGAAATAGTCATCAAGAAATGTAAGGAAATACTTATTCCCACCAATGGATACTTGTTCCATGGGGCCACACAAGTCAAAATGAATTAACTCTAGCGTCTTTTTGCGTATTTGTTAGAGGCCTCAAAGAGTTTCCTGGCTTGTTTGCCTTTTACACATGTTTCACAAGTGTCATTACACTTCAAAGAACTTTTAATACCCAAAGTGACCTTGTTTATCACAGACATGCCATTCCTTTTTAAATGCCCAAGGCGTTGATGCCATAAAAAACTATTAACACTAGACAAATAACATTCTTCTGGTGAAGTATCCAATTTTAAAATGCCCTTATCTCGAGACATTGTGGCTATTCTTTCTCCATCTGCTCTAATGATCTGTCCCCAGACTTACTAAATATGTCTTTATGGCCACGTTCCACAATTTTGCTTACTGATAGCAAATTAACAGGCACTTCAGGTACATACACAACACACTCTACTTTAACAGGTGTACTTTGCCTGTCAGTGGAGTTGTATACATCAATGTCTACATTTCCTATCACTGCACCCTTAAGACTTGAACTGTTTGCAGTAACTATTTCTGTGTTACATGGCACAACATTTTTTAAATGTTCATTACTGTTTATATTGTTTGTGGAAGCACAAGAATCAACATACCACTGCCCTATTGTACTATTTTCGGGCATCAATCTGTCTAAAGTAGCAAAAACATAATCATTTGTAGTTGACTGACCTGCTTTTATCATCTTTGTACTCACTGCTTTTGTCCCTTTCATAGGCGCTCAGCGATTTCTGGCAATGTGTCCAATCTTGTTACAGTTTTAGCAAACTACAGGTGATTTAGGCTGGGACACATTTTCCCCTTGAATTCTTATTGTATTTTCCGGCCATTAGCGCCGCATCTCGGTCGGTAGATGTATAGGAATCTGCCTGGTTTCCACGAACATCTTGTAGCAACTTCACTTTTATCGCATCACCTGTTATTTTTACTCCCGAACTCTCTACAGTATTCCCATAATTATTGGGCGATATTCGCTCGGTAAACCGGCCAGCAATAACGTCCCGACCCACTCATTGTTCACTTCAAACCCAATTTGATTGAGGTTGTGGGCGGTAGAAATGATTCTATCAACGTATTCGTCCACGTTCTTACATTCCTCTAATCTCGTAGTTACTAAAGATCGTAACAAACCGACCCGCCTTGTTAGTCCCAAATCTTCAAAAGTTTTTTCAAGTTGTTGCCACGCATCCTTAGCGGTAGGTGCCGTCTTTACATGAGAGAAATTTATTGGTTCAGTGCACAAAACTAATTTAGCGAAAGCCTTTTCATCCTTTCGTTTATCTTCATCTTTCCTCACAACAACATTCTACAAGTCGTCAAGTTGCAAAAGGGCCTTCATTGCAAATTTCCAATTTTGACAGTTCTCTCGACCGACAAGTACTCGGTAAATTGGCATTAAGCATTTTCACAAAAATAGGAACTTAACCTTTCTTGCACGCACAAAAACAGAAAACTCGTACCACTCGTTTTTACTCCCTAACCACTTAAGCGCCTGGGCCCATAACCTGTTGTAGTATAGGGCAACTGGGCATCCAAAAATAAAATTGATTTGCTCCAACAACACATCTTTACTCCACGAATGTTACATTCAAACTGAACGAACATTGCTTCAGTCAAAAACACGAACGATACACTATGGCAGGATAGCCAACCTAAACAAAATAACCCAATTCACTGTATTGCCAACCTAAGACATTAAATATAACTGCTGTTCATACCAACATAACAAAATATGTTTTTCATACTCCAACACTAACAGTAATTGTATTATGTTCAATTCTGCTGTCTTATCTCTCACTAGTCTCAACACTGCTTCTACATGGTACCGGTAAACATTACATTCAAAATAAACACCACACCATGTTTGCCAACCATCGCATTATCACTCCAGCTTCATCTTCATCTTAACAAAGTTAATATTTCATAGATATGACACATACCAGCAGTTAGTATAATATTTATTTTGCTACGAAGTTATCAAAGTAATGTGGTATCTTGGTAACTCTCCTTGGTCGGTATGCTGACTCTGCCTGCACCTCTCTCCTTGTCCTTACCATCTGACTACGTTCATGCACATGCCCTTTGAATCTTATATCATAAAAATTTATAAATATAATTTTTTTTAAATTGGTGTCCTTTCCAAAGTTAATTGCTTAAATATAATACGGAAGTTAATAATAATTAGTTACATCTTGCTAAGTTTTTTGATGTTCTGTGTTGAATGAGGCTAATCGAGTAGAAAATAAATTACCATAGAGTTCGGAATCACTTAATCTTGTGGCTGAAAATAGAAAATTGAAATGTTTGTGACATGGTTACTTGCCAAATTCCTGGACAGCAATGTTGCACAGGGACATCATCATGGATGGCGATAAAGAACTGCCAGCTATGACTAGCAGACTAGAGAAGTCTCAACTTGAAGAAAACTAGGCTAGATCACGTTTGGTTTGGACTTAGGAAAGGCACCAAGAAAATGGAAAAGTAACCCTCAAAAATGAGGGTTGAGGAGCACTACGAACCAAACATATCGTAGGTCAGTGTAACTTGCAAAGTTACTACTACAGGTCATTTGAAAATACACGGAGCTACTTCTACATAGTAAAGAAAATTTAAATTGCACAGCCGTGACTACATCTTCAACCATAGATAGAAGTCCTTGTAAAGCAAGCAAAATATGTCTCTTGTCCAGAAACATGTTTGATGTGCACAGTGATCTAACAGAAAGTCATGTAACAGAGCAACTTGGGTCGTGATGTCTTCTCGTTACAATAGTTCCAAACCTACCAGAAAATCACATATGGATGTTGAACCGGCCAGTTTCCGGCTGGAGACCTAGTTCTGAGTATAGGATACTCATGCGGTAGGACTGTCGAGGATGCTGAACACTGGGAGGTGATGGTAAAAGGTACGAAAACGTATGCTACGCAGCAAGTACAAAGCTTACATTACACCCGGAGTGGAAAACAATGAAGTGAGGAAGTAACAGGAGGCTTAGGCAGCTAGCAACCTTGAGCTGCATCTACTCTGTATGCATGTACAAGTAAACATGATAAATTTATTATCCACAAAAATGTTAAATAATTAATATTGAATAATAAAATGGCACTATATATAAAAAATTCTGTTCCATACTAATATCAACAATTTTTAAGTATTAAAAACAGCAGAAATGAATAATTTCTAAATGAAAATTCACAAAATTATAAAAATATTTTAAAACCAGTAAAATAGTATACAGTAAGTCCTCGATTAACGGACATTTGTTTAACGGACATTTGTAATAACGGACATTTCATTTTGTTTCCTTTAATTCTAACAACGGACACAAAACTTGCTTTAACGGACATTTCTGAGTTGCTAATTTTTTAGGAAGTAGGAACCATATTTCCGAACAGCCTGTAGTACAGGCTGCGATGTGTAAAGACACACGACGCGCTACAATCTTCCGTACATCTGGCAACAGTGCTTGCCCCTCTCTCTTCCTCAAGACCTACATACCATTCCGAGCAGGTGGCCTGAG
>PNEQ01055139.1:0-14247 GCA_003012365.1 Medauroidea extradentata
AAATGTGCATTTTAGTGGGGCGGGAATGTTTGGGATGTATATAGTGTACTATAGTGATATACTGTTGGGACGCAATAACAGTTTGAATTTGGCGCCAACTGATGTGTACTCAAAAAAAGACAGTCTCGGTTCAACATGGCGGCCGGCAACAGGTTCGCTATTCGGTAGCTAGGTATAAACGTTTGCATCGACGAAACACAAAGAAATACTTTCAGTAGCGACAAGATCTGTATGGAAGACTGGCAATGTAAAGGTGACAGTGACCATCAGATTCAGAGGGATGGTTATAACTGTGGTGTCTATATTGTCTATTTTATCCAACAAATAATTTCCAACGCACCTCTGCATGAACTTTTTGAACCTGATAAATATCGTAAAGAACTTATAGTAAAAATCTGGCAGTTTTCAAATTCTGATAATGTGGTGAAGCTAACCCATGCTTCCATCAGAAGCAAAGACTTCTACCCCTCTATGCCCAATGGTCTTTTTGAGGACACACAATACTACTGTGTCAATGACTTCAAAGTTGTTGTAGCAATATTTGAGGATATTTGTTCTTCAACGATTCGACTAAGAGGTTCAGACTATTATTCTTTTTTTGAAGAAAGGCCATTGACGCAAACAGCAGTGGATGCAGGGATTGCTGTGTTCATCAAAAACTGCAAAGAAAACAACCTAGGTTTCTACCACGAGTTAGAATACATTCCTATATTTGAAGTAAATGTGTGCCTTAGAAATCCTTATGTATGGGACCAACTATACAAAACTAAGCTGCGGAATCTTCATCAAAAAAAGATACTGATCATGCCTTTCAGCGTACAAGATGTGCATTGGGCATTGCTAGTAGCCAATCTGCGAACCCGTCAGCTGTGGCATTTGGATCCGCTGTGTGGAAATGGAACAGACACAATTCTTGCCAAATTTTTGAATTTTTTAGAATGCAGAAACATGCATAGTCAAGACAGAATCGAAACAGAAGAATGGGAAGTGGTTAAAGTTAATGGTGCAATCCCACGTCAAAGAGACAGTGTTAACTGTGGTATATTTGTGATTTTTTACGCATCTATATTTCTTGGGCAGAACGAATTTGACATGGTATTCAATCCAGTGGAGTTTCGTACATTGTTGACCACAGATCTTCTACGAAAATCTGATGATGTTTCCAATTACTGTCTCTACTGTGGCAAAGGGGAGAATAGACGTCAGCCTAGGTGGGTAATGTGTGAATTATGTGGTAGGTGGATTCATTTTGAAAACTGTATTTCAAATTATGGTGGAGTGTTTGATGACATAAGTAAAGAAACATATCACTTCACTTGTACACTATGCACAATTAACAAGTTGGTACACAGTTCTGCCATGTCTCATTAACAGAGTGGATTGTATGACTATGATGATGTAACATGCTTAAACATGCTTAACAACTAAAGCTGGTATCGTAGTCCACTGAGCCACCTGTCCGTGAATAATGTTACCTTCAGTCAATCGAAAATGTAGGATAATTTTTTTAGCCAAAATGTGGCAATCTCACATTTCATGGATAACAGGTGATTGCACAAACTTCTAAAGAAGGTGACATATGTGTTAATATATTTTATGTTGAATAGAAGGGCCCGTTGTTAGATTTACTTTACAATTTTTGTTATATCAGTGCTGCCGCAAATTTTTTCATAAAATATTATAGATATTTTGGTGTAAAACAATATTAAATTACAAATTTACATAATTTGTCGCATTATACTCTTTCAAAAATCTAAATAAATCTAATTTGCATATTAGGTTGTGTGGCCTTCCAACTTTGAAATTATATCTTTAATTTATTTTGTAAGTGCAGGTTATTATTATTTTAAAAATTTGGTCGTTCTCAATTTTATTTATACTTTCCTTAATAAGCCATTAATTGGCCCTGTAAAACAATAACAAAATAAGTTGCTATGAATTTACAGACTAACAGAGTGCAAAAGGGGGATGCCGACTTATGTGTTGGGTATTGTGACACCAGCAGGTTGAGCATGGTTCTTTTATTATAAACTGTTATAACTCAGACGTGTCGCCAGAACAACATTAGTGTCATGACGGCTGCACGAAAATGCGAGCATGGATCATTGTGTCATAACTCTTCTGTCAGAATTATTGTGTCAAATGAACGATTCCAAAGCAAAAGAACTGCAGAGGTTGGTACAAAATTTGCAGTAGTGACATGGTATTTTTGTGTATGGCGAGAATCTGCTTTCAAATTTCAGCCAATAGAAAACATGTGTGAACAAAAATATTAAACAGCTGTAATGAAGTGTTGTTTGGACTTAACCTATATTTTTATTTATAAGTGACTTGCTTAACCTGTACGTTTATTTACGAGTGACACACTTAACCTGTACTTTTATTCACAAGTGACACTGTAATTTATTAAATGTGTGAACAGAACTTGAAGAAACTATGGTCAAGTGGCGATATTCTGTGGCAGTTGTGTGGGGTTTGCTGTTAATATTAATTTCATGAGTCAGTGTATATGTCAGTATAGTAGTGATGCTGCTGCAGAAATAGAAATATCAGCACTTGACCATTCTTTTTTACATCTTCATTGGCTGTTTATATGAGCAGTGTAAAATACAACACGGTAAATACAGATTAACATAATTTTCAACGTTTTAATATGAATCTTATAATTTTTAAGTATATGTAAGATTTACTACAACAAAATAATTTGCTGTTAGAGCATTTATAATAAACAACAGAAGACGAAAATTACTATTCTCCGGTCAATAAAAAAAAAAAGAAATTTACTTTAGATTTGAGAAAAATATATATAGTGTGGCCCCCTTCACTCTATGTACGATAAAAATTTTTAATTGGTTTCACTATCAGGGAACAAAGACAATGCATGCACATAAAAAACTTACTGCTAAAAGTTACAAACACTTTAATTGTCTTAGTCAATATCTGTAAAGTACAAAAGTTGTAGGTTATTTGCCAAGTAGCAATGTTTTGAAAAGTTAACTATGTTGCATATAAACACTGATATCTCTGGGTATTTTTTAGCAGAGAGAGATTTTGTCTTATGCATTTTGTGCTACAGATTAAGGCATGAATATTTCTTTAAAATACTGGAATGTGTTTCTACCACATATCACTTTCATTCGGTTTGGATATAGGTACTTACATATTAAAATTATAGAAAAAACACATGCGTAAACTGATACAGTGCCAATAATTACTTAAATGTGCTTTAGTTAAAATATATTGTTTCTGTCTTCAATAATATTCAATTCAAACTGTATTACTTATTTCTGTATTAGCTATCAGTGTGGAAAATATCTAGGTTATGACTGCATGGTCAAGTTATAGGTTATGGAACGTGTACAGTAATTGAACTGTAAAGTTTCCTAGCACGTATTGTATACACCATGTGCAGGCTTTGTTTCGGTTGAAAATATCTTTCTGTCACTTGAAACGGTGAATATGGCACTGATTATAAATATTTCTATGTATTTTAAATACGCACGTTGTCGGCCTCTTGACACACTAAAATACCGCACCAGTGTATTGACGGTCGCATTGTTCATCTGAAACACTGGTGGGCGACAAACCGAACCATGCTCGCTTTTTTGACAAAACATCTTTGCATTGATGTGTCATCGGCAGCTTTGGTTAATGACAAAAGATAAAGCCTCTGATACAAGACACTCTAATAAGCCCGCGACAAAAATATGTCTACTTTTCTCCACTCTGCTAGGGTATCAGCTGCTACAAAAATGTACACCTGACCACTGGGTGTCATGTCGTATGTTGGTACACTAGTCAACTCTCTTGCCAGAAGATTCTGTTACGCTTCAAGTACGACAGTGTTATAAGGTCAGCCCTCTTGAGTCTACGTGATATGTTTTCTCCGCTAGACTTGGGTATCAACTGCGACAAAAATGTACACCTGACCTCTGGGTGTTATGTCGTATGTTGGTACACTAGTCAACTCTCTTGCCAGAAGATTCTATTACGCTTCAAGTACGACGGTGTTAAAGGTCAGCTCTCTGAGTCCATGACAACAATATGTATGTCTACATTTCTTCATGTGTTTTCTCTACTAGACTAGGGTATCAACTGCGACAAAAATGTACACCTGACCTCTGGGTGTTATGTCGTATGTTGGTACAATAGTAAATTTTTTTAATGTAAGTTTGGATTGGGGTCCAGCCCAAACATTATGACAAGAGTACATCAGATTGTTACTTGCATATACTTAACTTATAAGTATGTAGAATTTTTACTGAATGTTATAAATAAATATTTTTTGTATGATATAGTTATAGTAGTGTAAAATTAAATGGACTGGTATGCATAACACTGGCCAGCACAGTTTTATTGTTGTCAACCAACATGCCATGGCAGTTTTGATGTGTTGATAAGCGTACACTAGTTTTTAATGTCTTTGTTTTTTTAAGTGTACTGTTCAATATTATTGTGAATTTTTTTTGTTTGATGTACAAACATTCTTGGTTCCTTACAACTGGTGTGTTGTAAAGTGATTCCTTCCTTTACTGTGCCATTCAAAACCAAGAGCATACCTGCCAACTTTTACGGTTTGTCCGTAAAATGTACGGAAAGTACATACGTTTTACGGTTTTACGGAGGACAACATAATTTTACGGATTTCGGGATGTTCGACATTTGTGTGTACATTGCCATTATTTACAAATGAATAGCGGACAAATTTGTTTTGCGCAAACGTACCAACATGAAACGTGTTTTACGGTGTTGTTTCGCTTTGCTATTGTGCATAAACACTCGTAAAATTCGTTTTTTACTGTTCGTTCAGCAGTTGGTCACCGTGAACACTACAGGAACCAATAACAAAATTCGGTATGTGTTTTGTTCCCGGTTTCCTATTGGCGTATTTTATAGCTAACAGCCAATCCGAGAATTTCTTGTATGGGCTGTTACAAGATGGCGATGTGCGTGTCGCTGGGCATTTTTTAACGACTAGTGTGTTGTTTCTTGTCCAATTCCGCGCTTTTCTGTGTACTTGGAAGCTGTATTTTTTACTTTGAAACTAAAAATATTTTTCCGCTGTTGTAATGAATATGACGTATAACTAACGTGTGATGCGACGAAATTTTGAAGTTAGAAAATGCATCGCGCGCGTGTTTATAACTTCGCGAACTTGAAAGAAAAATTATTTGCTCTTATTGTGTAGCATACGTACAATAATAATATTTTAAATGATAACTAACTGTTCATAATTACTACTAGCGTAATTTTTGTGCGGCGTTTTTTGGTAATTTATGGAAGATGGTATGAAGCACCTAACTGTAACTACTATTTGAGGTTACAGGCCTACGTGGAAATCGCAGAATAAACATGAATTTTCGTAAGTACATTTTGAAGGTGCTGTAGCTAGAGCTAAATGTTACCTTACGGTATTTCGTAACTCAAATCACAATCCAGTTTGGTATTGGGCTATTTCATGCCCCTTAAAATAAACAAAACTAGTTGAGATTTATATCAAACTTTGTGAAAATTTTTATGTTTGTAACCGTGCTTACAGGTTGTTTAACGATGCAAGTGTACATTTTGAATTATAAAAGAATGATGGATTTTCAAAGGATTAAGTGAACAGGAAATTGTTCAAAGTATAACTTGGCAAATAATTGTTTTTGCATATTTAGGTCTTGATAAGGCCTACTTTAAAAACAAACTTTTAAAATATTACAAATGTTATTATGTATACAGTTTGTAAGACATAGGGACTGATATAATTTGGCACAAAAATTGCCACGTGCAGTTTACGCAAAAATGTGACATTCTGGAAAAGTTTTACTGATGGTCATTTTAAAAAGTTGGCAGGTATGCAAGAGTGGTGATGCTGTATACTGTAAAAGTATTATATGTGGAAGAAATGGTAAACTTCACAAGCTGTTTTCAAGCAAGTATGATAAAAGAAGTGTGTGTGTAGATTGGGAGTAAATGTGTTGTGGATATTGTGCATATGTCTTTTCTTTGTCTACGCAAGTTTAAAAAAAGTAATTTTACTGTGATTCTGTGTGTGAACTTACGATTAAGTCCTGCACAAATCAGAGCTGTGGTATTGTTGTTACAATATCATGTACATTTTGAGTCCTTCCCTTTTCATTCTGTGACTCCCGTCCTCTCCCGGTGGAAACTTCTTAGCACCTACTCGTGGTTTTCACTGTGCAGCAATGTAAAACTGAATTAGGTAAGCAGTTCCAAACTAAGATAAATATCACCACTTCTCTGCTTGGTAAGGAAAAACTCAAATACCAGTATTGTTCATTTTTACATTGCTGGCCAAGACTGAGAAAACATTGAGAAATGTTGTTAAAGAACTTCCTGTTATTTGTGAAACTGCAATTGGATGGTTAAATGTGCCTTCACTTGGTGCCTGACGAAGCCAGTGAAAGTAGCGATCTTGTTGCTGCCGAGAAATATTTGTTTGTGATGTGTGTTTCAGCCACCAGTAATGCAGTGTGAGTACTTGTACATTGTATATTGTATATTTTGTTAAGTATCATTAGTAATCTCGCTGCCTTTTACCGCCATATCACAATATGTATAAATTGTACAGATGTTTAAAATTTTATGTTGTCTTACTGATTTATACTTCAGTGTTTAAATATCACCCGTTATTCAGTCAAAATGTTTATATTGATATTTAACTTATTAATACATAGAAGTAATTACTATATGAAATTGGCAAATCATTGCTAATGTGTAAAAAACTAAATAATATTTTGGCTAGTCTTAATGTGTGAAGTACACCTATGCATATCTTCATTACTTTATTACAATACATAACTACACAACCATTCAGGAAACCATCGATACACTTCAATATATTTTTTTAACTTGAGAAAATACATTTCAGTTCATGATTAGTTTTTTGTTTATATTTCATTACTACAGTACTGACAAGCAGTAGGTTACATGCCTACAAGTCTGCAAATGTGAATATTTTACAGCTCAAGTTTGATAAATAATGCCATTTTCCTTAACGTAGACAGTTTATTCAATTCATATTAAAGCATTAATTACTGCATGCTAACGAAAAAGTTAACAGCAGACAATTACTTATACATGATTCCAAATACAAAGTCTGTGGCACAGAATGTCTTATGTTAGGTCATATGACAACTGTATGTGAACATACATTTTATTCTGGTGCTTTAACGAGTTTTAAGAAACTACAATTTCAGTTAAATAATTTAAGCTGACCACCACTGAATATGAATTTTTAGGTATCCTATTCTTGTGTTTCAGCATGTGTTCCAAAATATATATATATTTTATGTACTTAAGCACTTTATGCTTACAGTGCTTAGTTTTAAAAATAGTTAGTGCCATCTCTTTGTATAATTTTGAATTGTTGTGCTGTGCATAGATGGAGCATTGGG
This sequence comes from Medauroidea extradentata, assembly GCA_003012365.1. Taxonomy (NCBI): domain Eukaryota; kingdom Metazoa; phylum Arthropoda; class Insecta; order Phasmatodea; family Phasmatidae; genus Medauroidea; species Medauroidea extradentata. The sequence goes on from PNEQ01055139.1 coordinate 7,404, forward strand.
CTGATGACACCTAGACAGATCACTTTGTATGTAGTAAATAAAAAGGGTTGGTAAACTATGTTGCTAAGTTATGTATAATTTAGAATATTCAATACATTTAATTTTAATTCAAGATTCTAATAAAATAACAAAATACGTTGAACCACATTTTGCAATTCGCTACCAATTGTACAAGTGAGGCAACCCTGCTCCTGTCGAATTATATGTTGCCATGACTAGTTCTTTCAGTTTTGTGCAAAGATAGGTTTCAAATGTGCTCACTTCAATATTAACCACCTGTAATACTTGTATTCTCTATTTCTAACAAGTCATTTGATATTCTAAAACATTAAGAATTTCATTGATATGAACCTTTAAATTTTTTTTTGTTATTAAATGTACCATTCTCCTTTACGTAAAGGAAACTGATAGCCAGAACCTTAAAAATGCCACTTTTCAATAATGCTTGCTATTTTCCGTTAAATTTTTTGTTTATATTACATACTACTTTCCAAGCACAAACATAAGAAAATGTCATCCATTTCTGTGCATGTAACTATTTAAAGTATCAACAGTAAGTATTTGTCTCTCTTGTTATTAGCTAGTTCTTCCTAATGTTGTTTTCAGACACACTTCTCAGAAGTTAAATGTATACAAATGGGGTATATGCACTTGTATGTACTTATATGAGACAGAATGTACAAAGGTTTTGTCTGAAAATGTAACTGTTTTCTTTCACTACATTTTGTGTATTCGAGACATTAGGGAAAGTGTTATAGAAATACCTCATTCTCTCTTTTTTTTTTCCCAGTTGGGTTCTATGTTTTGTGAGCATACGTGTTCTGAAAACTGCATTTTTTATGCACAGTGGTCATTAACACCTCTTCGGACTGCACTTCAATGGACACCATTAATGTGACGTCACAGGACGATGCTGGTTCCAAACAAACCCTTTGTGCTCATGCTAAACAATGATAGTGTTTTGCCCTTGTTCGTAAAAATCCAGTATTAGAGAAAATGAGTAAATTCTATCATTTTAAGAATTTATTAAAATCAAAGAAGTTACGAACAAAGTCTAACAGATAATTTTGCAGCGTACTCGGAGTTACGTATGTGTAAATAGTGACGAGGTTACTTAACTAAAAGGTAAACTTGCATGTTGTTCTTGTTTGAATAGTAGAATTTACTTGCAGTTCAATGAAGTGCTGTACAAAAAGAATAAATAGAGCATCTGATATCTAACCGAAACTACATTTATGTTATTTGTAATCATTCTTTAAATAATTCCATCATGTTTGTCATTTATATGCTGTGTTACGATTTCATCCAAAGTTTTTTTGCGCATAGGTGCTTTTCCCAGGCAGTTAGAGAAGAAATCTTAAAACAATAATAATGTGGGAACTGGTCAAAAATTGTAGAAGATAAATTTCTCACATTGGCTTGTGATGTTTGACATACGAGGGTTATTTTGTTTCAACCTCCAATTGGCTGTAATGTAAAAAACGGGAATAAATTAGGAAATTATTTTAATGTCAAAAGAAACATACATCTTTACACTATTGTTCCACATAAGCGCCGTGCTGTTTGAGGCATTTATTGTACCGATGCACCAGCTTGCCGATAGCCTCCTTACAGTCCGGATTTAGTACCAATTACTTCCATCTTTTCCCCACATTGAAAAAGTGTCTTGGAGGATAATGCTTCAACACCCATGATGAACGTGGCTGAATAGGCAAGATGCTTTATTCTTTACAGAGGGTATCGGCAAGCTGGTGCATAAGTACGACAAACGCCTCAATCTGCACTATGATTATGTGTAAAAATAATGTAACTATGTACGTTTCTTTTGACATTAAAATAATTTCCTAATTCATTACAGTTTTTTTATTACAGCCCATCCGAGGTTGAAAAAAAACCTCTTAATTTGTCATTACTAGTCAAGTTTTCAGTTACCCCACAAGGTGTTGCAGAATACTAAGTACAAACACGTTACTACTACAAAGTGCAGAAGGACAGTAATTAAAGGTATAGACAACTGAATGAGAAATAGGGTAAGAAAATGAGCAATTTGACCATTTTTACAATAGGCCTAGTTTAATACGTTGCTTAACCCTTCTCCCAAAGGATATTTTATGGTTACAATAAAGTTTAAAGAAAATATGACATTAGGCAAGCCAATCAATGCTGGAGAAATTGTGGGGTAGCCACACTGAAAATCATGGGGTAAGGAACAAAATATTTTGGGCAGGAGTACAGAAAATGGCAATGCAGGAACATTGGGAACTATAGGACAGAGGCAGTGGCAGTGAAAATTGTAAGGTATAGACATTAAAAATTACGGGGCAGAGGTATAGAAAATTGTAGGGTAGGAGCCCTTTTCTGTGTTACCTCCTGTACATAGAGGATTAAAGCAGCAGGTCTTCCTTGTGAAGATTCGAAATATTAAGAATGTGGGGAAAGACAATGGTAATCCACATGTTTAAATACTTAAGTTTTATGCAGGAACAGGGGTAGTTTCATACTATATATACATTCTGGTTTAACGGGTAAAGTAATACGACAACAAATGGCAACACAGTGCAGTAATGATTCTATTGCAAGGTACAATTTTGTAACTAATTGCACCAATTATTTTTTGCATTATTGTGTAGTAGCTTATTTTTCATTGGTAGTATACAACAGTAACTTAAAACGTAATTTAAAAACAGTGATGATTTTTATTACATTTCTTTGTCAAATTGTACCTTGTCTTTACATGTACGTAAATCAGTTGTGATATGTTGTGGGTTACTATTATCTCTCTTCGTGCACTTCATATCTGCCACAATCATAATTTTAATGCACTCTGGGACAGGCAAATAGTTCAGAAAGTGTACTTTTAATAAGTTAACCAAGTTATGAAGAGAAAGTTTTAAGTTAATTAGCCTAGTTTCTTAGTGAACTAGAAGCCGTTACCAACATCGGTGTTAATAAGGTCTTGGTTAGTTTGATGAATTGGCTTCATAATTACTTCAAATAGATCATCATCTTTATGATTACGTACTTTACTAATAAGTACAGATGTGAAGCGGAATCCCAAGTATTCCCACTGCAACACCTTGGGAATTAACACGGTGCAATATAAACCTTGTGCAATACATTTCATAATTTTCTATCTTAAGACGTAATTATTGAGCACAGTGACTTTGGATGGAGAAGGAAAGTAGAGAGAGTGGTATCTAAATGAAGATGGGCTCTTGGTATGCTTACAATGTACTTAAAGGTGTTAGTAGTGTGCAATTGCAAGTTTATTATTACAGTATTATCTCTCCCCTTCCCATGTGTACATATCTGTACTGGTTTCTTTCTCGTAAACCTAACAATATTTGTGTTATGTTTATGTTAATTTTATCTTCAGTCTATAATTGTATGTCACGAGTTTCATCCTCCAACTTCGATATCTGCCAAATAAGCATTCAACTAAGCTTATCCGTAAACAATCTTACAACAAACTTGTCTACCAGCAATTAATGTCCTGTCTGGTACATACCAAACACTTTTCTCAGAAGTTAATGAAACTGGCATCCATTTACGGTATTTCTAAACAGCCTGTGCCATCTCCTCTTAAAAGTCCATCTAGCCGTATCTCACACGAATAACCTGTACTGTACTTCATACTGGACTTTATCATGTTACCTAGAAAAATTTAAGAGAAAATATAAAAGTTAAGTTACTGAAATGTGTTGCAATAATATAGAAGAAATACATTTTTATTCAAAATTAATGTTATAAGTATTTCACCAAACTTGATACTTTATGCACCAGAACAAGCGAAGGTCAGTTCAATACACACAGTTTAATTTACATAATACTGCTTCCTTTGGTCTAGTGCTACAAACAAGACAAAACAAAATGCAATCTGTACACGGTAGGTCTAGTAAGATGTACCAGCCAACTGCTAATCCCCTTTTATTTAGTAAAAGATTTTAAATAGTGTAAGCATAAAAAGTGTAGAAGCCTACATTTTCAATATTTGCAAAAATGAAGTGTCATATAACGTCCTTTTTCCAAAATATTGGAAACAAGTGCCAAGTACAATAGGGTATCTGCCTTGCTGTGAACTAGTGCTGTACTTCGTCAATCACTCTTCCAGTTAGCATACGAGAATTTGTAGTATGTGGCAAGAACATTTTTTGTGATATTTTTTTTTTACGAAAGTAAAATTACACCACTGGAATTTTAATCTGTCTTGTTCTAAATCTGCTCCAATTATTTTAAACCTCATGTACACAACTTTGTGCTATGATGTTTTTACGTCACCTAAACAGAAATTTTGGATGTAGGCTTAATGTGAATCCCAAAAAATTATATACATTTTATTAGTGTCTGCATTTCATTTTGCACCCAAATGTTGGTGAAAATGGCAAGTTGGTAGTTAGTTGCATTTCTATATATTAGGAGTGATTTTCATTGGTTTTCATACGCAAATATGTAATTTTACCTTTATTTCCACATTCTGGAATGCCAGCGGGTATTTAAAATCTATTACAAATAAACAAACGTGAAACTGTTAACACCTTTGGTTGTCCTACTAGTCCCACATTCCAATACTGCTGATGAGCACTGATTTCACCGATAGTTTGTCAGTGATGCGAGAACTTTGCAACTGGTGGCAGCTATGAAAATATCAATGAAAGAAAACTTGTTACTGAGTACTATTTTAACTAGCAAACACATCCTAACCTATTTAAAGCTTACATTCTTACATGATTATGTATAGGCCTGTATCACAGAAATAATTGATAATATACTTCTGAGAAAAATATCAAATTAATTTGAATGTTATTTCTGAATGGCTTCTTTGGAAAAATGTATTTTTATGTAAATACATTCTTATGTTTCACCATAATAATTAGAATATTTACAAACGTTTGTATCAGAGATATGTTTTGACTCTCACACTGATGTATGATACATGTTTCCACTGACAGCACAACACATCTTCCCAAGCTCCAGTGGAATCAGGTAGTCATTGTACCCTCGCAGGAAGCGTCAGACGTGAACTATTCTCAGAGGCCCTCATCGTTCCTTAACAGTATCGGAACAGTAACCTACATTGCTGTAACTACCTACCAACTAGTGAAATCATGAGTATCTCAATGCAGCGTAGAAGTTAGTATGCAGTAGCAATGTACCATTGACATGTAATTTTTTTTAGTATTTGTCACATTCCTTTCGTTGTGTAACTCCGTTGCAACTATGTAATTTCACCACAGTACTGCAACATGATTGGTATGTTATGAAAACCAGTACAGGACCTAGGTCAGAAGGTACGAATGGTTCTGTTATCAACCATGGACCAAAACCTGAGGCTGAAAATAAACTTGTCTACTGTACCAGCCAGTATAGCACTTGGTATGACAGATCTTGTACAGGATAGTGAAAAATCTGGTACCGTGTAATAACGCCTTAAATAGCGTTTATAAACTCCCTGACCAGACCAATCCAATCATCTGACCTGGTGAATGTGTTCGGGTCTTGAGACTAGACTAGCCAAACTAACAATCGAGACATACAAATGAAATCCTTGTAAAATTAATATAATTAGATTTGAAAATATACCAATTCGAGCTATTCTAAAGAAGACCAAAACCATTTAACCTTACTGACATTTTTAATATTGTACATGCACCTCAAGATAAAATATTACAGTTGCTTAGTGCTCGAGCGTAGCAATAAGTACGAAATATTAATGCATTAATCACCTGATTTTTAGACGTAAATTCATTTCTCTCTAGTTACGCTACGCTTCATAATAAACAATACATTAACACTGCACTTTAGGGTTTTTAACGTATTCACATACATAGGTAGTCTTTGTTTGCATACAGTGCAAGTGCACCAAAGACGTATACACATACATTTTCATTGTGCGGTACGTTACTTTGTCGCATCTACTGATTCCAGGAAAGATCAATAATTGATGTATGACAGTTTCTTTCAGGATCAGAATTAATTACTTTATTATTATTAAAATTTTGGGTTTTGAGATATTACAAGACAAAGTCTTTGTAGGTTGTTCCACAAACGAAGTAAGTTTTGTATGCATAAATTAAATACACATTTGGTATGGTTCAAACTTCAGTAAGTTTGGACAGCTACAATTTGTTTGGGTCACGGCCGTGGATGAACAGGTCTGGACACTCGATCTCTGTTGTTTGGCTGCAGTTCGCCAAGTTCACGACAATGCTCTACATCTTTGGCGCTGCAACCAGGGCGGTCGGCTGAAACTCCGCCCATTTCCCTCCCACTAAAAACAATTTATGAAATACTACCTTCGCTAACAATTTTAAATCATGGCTCCAGCAAAATTTTATAATGTTAACATCGGAAAATAGTGGATTGAGTTTGTGTCCGACCGCCCGGATTACAGCGCCAAAAGTAAATTTACAAACTACAGCCAAACAATAAGGGGGTCAAGTAAAAGACATTGGTAGATAGGCGAGTGTCCAGACCTGTACTTCTACGACTGTGGCTTGGGTAAATAATAGCAGTCACTGCTCATTCGAAAAAATTACTGCACAAATGTACTGTTTAAAAATAATTGCACTGAATAATAATGTTACAAGTTTGAGAGCACAAACTTTATATGTGGGCAATTCCCATGAGTTCTTTGGGATAGAGGTCTATAATTACAAATAAAAGAGTTAAATTAAGTACTGAATTTAATAGCTCACAAAGCTACGAAATACACAAAACAGTAATCAACTAGAACTCTCACAACACAATTAGTTATGCACACAATTACTCCTGTGTCACAGACACGTTAATTAACTTTGACAATTAAAGCACAAGAAAAGTCTACCATCAATTAATTAAACACTAT
>PNEQ01055141.1:0-39101 GCA_003012365.1 Medauroidea extradentata
TTTGTAAGTCGAGATAGACATTCGAATAGCCGCCATCTTGTCGACCAACGGTGCTCACTTCGTACACTTATTTCGTATACGAGTTCGAGATAGTGGAGCATACATCTTTTCAACTAGGCCAGTTCGTATGCGAATCTGACCATTCGAAACGACTCGTACACGAACGCTCGAGCTGTGTTTTCCAGCATAGGCCCCCTGAGTGAATGCTTAAAGGCAGGCCGTGATAATTCTTTCGTGTGTACAGGCTACAGTCCAAAGAGGTTTTATTTATGTGTAGGCTGGCAAAAAGAAACAACTGTTGAATTGTTTCTCCATGATCATTCTCTTTTTTTCGGGAGACTGTAACATTTTATTGCTTTTCACATCCTTAATTTTCGAATTTCATAAAATCCCTATTTTGATTTGTAGATATTTACATAAGCTTCATTCTTTTCAAAAAATCATCTCGATATCTCTACGGTTATAAGCGGTACAGGTGATTATTTGAAAACACATTATTTTTAACAGCTTTCAAGGACGAATTTCGAAAAATCCTGAAATAGTTTTTTTAAATATTTACGTAAGATTTATTTTGAAGCAAAAAACCATTTCAATATTTACACTGGTTTAGGAGATAAGTGGGATTAATTTAAAACACGTTTCATTATTTTTTTAAAGCTTTCAAGGACGAATTTCGAAAAATTGTAAAAATACTTTTTTGATATTTGCTTAAGCATAATTTTAAAGAAAAAATCACCTGACTATCTGAAATGGTTTAGGAGAAATCACGGATTAATGACAAACACATTTTATGTCTTTATTTTTGAATTCCGCAAAATCGAAATATTCACAAATATGCATTTCTTTGGGAAATATTTTGAAGTTAAAGATATACGATAGCTTTCTCGGTTAATGAAATATCAGTGATTCTTTGAAAACACAGTTCACCCCTTTTCACCCCCTTAATAATCGAATTTTGAAAAATCCATTCTTAGTGTGTACTTAAGGACCAAGTGGAAGCTTCCCTCAAAATTTCATGGTTCTAGGTCCAGCGGTTTGGGCTGTGCGTTGATGAGTGCGTGAGTGAGTGAGTGCGTCTGTCAGGACACTTCATTTTATATATTAAGATTATGTTTGTCTAATATATTCTTCCTACAATGTGGTAGTGCATTCGGTGAGGTTATGTTCGGTGGGGTTAAATGCCAGTCCATGCTTTGTACCCAACTACATTGCATCTTGTATCACTGAAGCTAATTTATTTCACAAAGTGGTGTAGCAAAGGCCTTGATATAACGATAAACACACTTTATTATAATACATGAAAGTCCTTTCAGCATGCTCGAAGACCCAGTTTATGACCGAGACTCAGTAAAACTGTGTTGATACATTATAGTACGTTTTTTATACCAGGAAAAGGTTAGGAAATGTTCGACCTCACGTTAGTTAAATATAATCAAGACGAAAACGGTTTTCATAATGGATATTTTCAAATGTGAATTTTCTGCTGAAAACTGGAGCACAGATTACATGACATTTAGTGTAATTAACTAATCAAAGGATATACCAATATACATTATTCATAAACATCTAACAATATTAAAGAAATCTTGGAAATATTTTCCAACTGTTGAGAGAATACTGGCATATTAAATACCGTCACTAATACTTACTTAAAAGGCTGCTTACACATTTTCATTAAATTTTTAGTTTTTAAAGAGACAAATAAAGAGTTTTTAATTAATGATATCAGTATCTGATTCCATGCAATACTGAGGAACATTTATCTGGCTATGTCAATTGAAATACCTGTTGATTATTTGTAAATTAACCATGCTCATTTATAAGAATGTTAATAAAGTAAAAAATGATAAAATTGTTTTATTTATTGTCATAGATATTGTTTTTGTACATTTTCAGGAAACACAATTAATGTTTACCATTGTTACCAGACTTTGACAGTAATAATACTGAACTGTTGCTCTAGTTAAAAGCTGAACTATGCCAAGAGAGTGACTGTGATAATAAACAACGTGTTGTATGATTTGTTTAGCTAAGTTAACAGTACAAACTGAAACATATGCTCACTTTTTCAGTGCTTTTTGAGTATTAAAACACTACAGTACTGATTTATTCACATTTTGGATACATATAAATTTCGAAAGGCAGTTGGTCTCACAATCTCTTTCTTAATAATAATAATATTAATATTAACAAATTAGGAATTATGGCTTTAGTGTCTATGACAAGTGGTAAGTCAGCTGCAAATGTACGTGCCAGTATGCGTTATGCACTGTTAGGAAAAATTTCCGTGAAATTACGGAAAAGTACAGGAAAAAAAAATCCAGAAATCTTAGTAAAGTAACGGACACTCAGTTTTTCTTGATAACGGAACCCTCCGTAAAATTATGGACAATCCATTTTCTGCAAAAAAGTTTGTTTCCTTAAGCTACAAGCACTCCTTTTTCCAGAAATACGACATATTCTTATGTACTATGTTTTCTCGAAATTCTGACACACTATTTAGTAACCTGACAAATTTTTAGAGTTTGCTGAGGTTCGAACCCACGACCTTATGATTACGCGGCAGAAGCTCTAACCATTATACCACAGTGACAATATATGAGTGAGTTCCATGCAGTGGTAAGATATCAGTTTTATATGAGACAACTTTTGTTTTTTATGTCCTGATTTTAGAGAACTTCATTGGTTACATTATTAGAAAAATATTTTATTCTATAGAAATAAATAACGTTAAAGGTATATACCCACTAGCGCGAATCGCAGAGAGCAGGTGCGATTTTTTTCAGCTGTGATGTAGCAAGGAGAATATAAGATGCTTGTGCCATTGAGTGGTGTAGGCTAGAAGGGTATGTCATAAGGAAAGGGAGAGGGCAGGAGAGGCTACAGATGTATGCTTTAAGATAGGTCAGAGGTATATCATAAGGAGAGGGGGGCTATGACAGAGAGGGGGTATGCTATAAGGGTAGAGATAGGCTAGTACAAGCATAGGGTGCAGGAGAGGGCAGACATCCACTTCCCCCTAATGGTGTTTAGGCATAACTTGTACCAAAAGGGTCCATTTCCCTCACATCACCTCCCCACACACTTCCCCGCCCTTTCTCCTAGGGCGGGGCTTAAGTCCTCAGCCAATCACAGACCTCATGACACTTAGGTGCTATTCGTACCGAAAGACCCCAACAACCAATCCCAGCCAAGGACACGCCCCCTAATGGCCCTGTAAGCCAATAGCAGCACCTAGGGGAGGGGGGACTAATGCTATTCAAATGTGCCTTATGTTGGTTTTGCTCCCAGTTGGGCGAAAACACCCACGCGGTCACTACTCGGAACACTTCAGTCACTTGCTGGACTGATCGGTCTTTTGTCCATACGCGATACGAAGCCTTGTTTTTATTGCTTTTATCTTCGTGGCAAAGTGCGGACAACCAGAAAACAGCACTTAACTTATATTACATTAGCTTGTCTTGTTTTCTTTTCCTTTAGCACCATTGTGCATGCACATTTACACCAGGATTTATAGTGATTATTAATACCACTTTTTTTTAAGAAACACAGTAAAATATGTTTTAAAATTGTAGGAATATATTTCCATTAATTTATGGAAAGTTACGGTCAAACATCCGTAAACTGGCAATACAGACAAATTTCCATAAACAAAAAATTACGGAAGCCACTTCCGTAAAGTTACAGTACTTTTCTGTAAATATTTCCGTGAATTTACGGAAATTTGTAACAGTGTGCCACTGTGACTAGTCGCTGCCTCATATTCTATACACATATTCATTGACTTGAACGTATGCAATCAAACTGCATAGCTTTCGCGTTTTAGTGAACTTCATGGTCACTCATTCGCATCCACTGGCTTCTAGAAAGTCATCAAATCGTGTTTACCTTTTACCTAATTTACACTGACCGACTGACCAACACTTTGCATCGCTCAATGGTCACCGTTTTGTCTGTAGGTCCAGGAGGTGAAGTGATAAAATCAGCTGACCTGAGGACAAACACAAACTGGATACGAGGTACAGTTATTAAAACAGATAGATAAATAAATTGTTTGAGATGTCATCTAATCTAAAAAAAAAAAAAAAAAAATATGGTGCTGAAACCCAATAATTTTTTTGTGTAACGTTTAAACTCTATTACTTAATAATAATTGAGCATTTTATACTGCATGTCTGTAGTATTACAAAACACATGGGTACATATAATATATTTGTACTAACAACGTCAGCCACTTAAGTAGCAATCGAAGTAATATGTAATTATTTTCTGACTAATAAGTAATTTGCAAGTGTTATTTATTGCCGTAATTGTGGAAGCTATCTATGTATCTTTACAGTGTCTGTGTTGCATATCCTTATTTTTTTCTCTCCAAGCATATTGTTTGAGCGACGGAGTCTCTAAAGCTTTCAATGTATTCCAATTAGACGCTCGACAGTTGCTTCCAAGGAATAGATAAATCGTGCTGATTTTCGACAGGCCGCTGAGAGATATTTACAGAATTCGCATTGCAAGTATACGAGAAATATATTCCACCATAATGTAATATCTTGAGTTTTTAAGTGTTTGGTGTCCAGATTCCAGCAGTGCCGAAGGATCGACGAGTGCACAAACGTAGCACCAATTGGAGGCGAGTGAGACGAATGTGGCGACTGGGGTGAACCAATAACTGTGACGTGTGAAGATAATGTACGGTGGAGGCCGGAACTTAAATTGAAAGTATGCTATTGCGTATTGAAGGACATATGAAATTCGGTAAGGTGAGACATGTAGGACTTTCAACACACATCACACACACAGAGAGAGAGAGAGAGAGAGAGAGAGAGAGAGAGAGAGAGAGAGAGAGAGAGAGATAGAGAGAGATAGAGAGAGGGAGAGAGGTACAGAGCAATGTGTATAAGTGAGATTGTTATTATGTTGGACTCTTGACGAGAGTTTAACTCTTCTCTCAATTATAGACGCCTGAAGTGGCTAGGCAGATGAATAAAACATGGCTTCTGAGTAGTGCATACTCCTGTGGGCAGATTTTTTTTTGTGCAGCAGAAAGCGATAAAAAAGTGAAATTTCCAAGATATCACAAAGTGGTAAATACGCAGATGATCTTCATTATAGTACTATATGCATGTATGTATATATATATATATATATATATATATATATATATATATATATATATATATATATATATATATATATATATATATATATATATGCATGTGTATAATTTTTCAGCACCAAAAGAAACGTTAAAAGGTAGCATTACAAATGTGATTTCTTTAAATAAGAAATTAATTCTTTTATAGACTAATTATATAGTGATCTGGGTATTATTTATGACTCTTTTCTGCAATTAGAGCTAGTTGTTAATTCAGTTACAATTTCGTAAATTGATATAAAACGAGTTCTATGAAAAAAATATTGTTATATGCATTCCCTTGAATAGAAATTCGCACTTATATTCCACGATAACGTGTATGTGAGTTTTCTTGTATGTCAACCATGTGTACTCTTAGTATTAACAAGTGACTCTAAATATTTAGGGCCTAGTCAGCCAAAATCTTTCAGTTACATGATAATAATTTTTGACATTTTGCAAGGCAACGATAACATTTTCACCAGTATGCACAATTTTTTTTAGTAACAACTGAAAATATTAATCTAAATTTTCTCGTTCTTCAAGCTATTACAGTTATTTAATTCGAATCAGATATTAGTACTTATATTCTACAATTGAACTGCATGTTGTATGAAGTAAACAAGCGCTCGTAGTTTGATACTTATAATTTATAAGAATTATTCATAATTGCAATTTCAAATATGATGGTAATGGAGAGATTTGGTCAAATTGGCAGTTCTGGAAGTTCGGTATTATCACATAAGTTAGTCGGTGACTAACGCACTAATGCATTTTTACTTCTGAAAACAGTCATGTTTATCGCATGATGCTGCTCTTGCTTGACAGGATGAGAAAACGTTTCACAGTATCAGTGTGATAGGTAAAAACAAGAAGAATGCGAAATAGTGCCAAATTATCAGTACTGCTAAATTTTTAATTTTCCTTCTCTCTCGAATATTATGTTGTTTCTCAAATATCTGATGTTATAAGGGCATGAACAACTGGCGGAATTACGACCCATAATATGAGACATATGTATTCAAAGTACACAAGGAAAACGGGAAGTTACCAGCATAACTGATAAGACAACGTTTCTCAAAGTGGGTGCAAATTAACGCCGAATGATAAAATCGTTTCGTATTCTAAGACTATTAAATTATTATCTTGATTTAGACGTATGATACACGAAATTTACAAAAGAGAAGTCATCTTGCTAAGTAATATGAGGGTACCAGTTTAATAAAATTGGGAAACAATTTGTGAGACGTCGTTCAATCATATATATACAGCTTTCATAATATTACAAAAAGATTAAGGAGATACGCCGTACTCAAGTCAGCTTTGAATGTAGTACGTGCACCAAGTTTTATGAATTCTCTGAAAATTTTTTCACAGATAACACGCATATTGCAAGACATATTTACATTGCTAGCATTATGAAATTATAAACACAGAATTATCGAGATACACAAAAGTCAAATAAACTGTTTATGCTGTATGCATGTAGAAAAATTGATAAAATGCAGAAAATAAATCCTAAGACACGTATTACTATACAAAATAAATATAAGGTGAACGTAAGTAAAGATTTATCGCCAAATTGCGATAGATTAAAATTCAACGAAGTAAAGTTATTACTATGTAATCTTTACATTTTAACTATTTTGATATTAAAATGAAGAAGTTTAATTTTTAAATAGGTAACACATTAGGGAAGTATTTAGTTAAATATAAGTTTTTTGTGTGACGAAATTAACTGTCCGTATCAAGATATTAAATTACTTTGTTGCTGAAACAAATTACTTTATATATTAAAATAGATCGCAGGCTTTCGCGGCAGTTGTCTGCATTTTCTTGGCTTGTGGGTGTGAGCCGCGTCTGGAGATTGTCTTGCAACGACTGCCGAAACGTCGCAAGACAATCTCCAGACGAGGCTCACACCCACAAGCCAGGAAAATACTTTATATATTATTTTGCTGCCTCGAAATTTACAATTTAGTCGGTATTGTAATATAATGTTATCGACTAACGTATACTTTCTTTTTGAATCACTTAACAAATCTAATACACTACTGAATCCCAACGTCGGACCTGTGTGACTGAATGGCGGTGTATGTCAATTATTACCACTCCGAGATTGGTAATAGAGACATGATTTTAGATCTTATCAAATCCATGATATTTACGTTTAATTTTGGCCATGTTTTGTGCTGCTAGGATGCTGTATTGCAAACTATCCGTGCTCTCACATGTAAGGTTTTAATTGGCACATAAGAGTCTCAGCAAAGTGTATGTGTCTAGCTGACATTTGAAACAATTTTCTCAACTATGGTACGTAATTTGTTGAGTAAAATATTCCTTTTTTTTTCTCAAAATTTGGCTCAGTTATCATAATTATTACATATACATCTATATTTTTGGGACTGTTAAAACAATATTAGTCTATTTATAAATCGAATTCAATCAATTTGTTCTTTAGGTGTTAGCCTAACTAATCATTTGCACTTCTATGGATATGCGTCAAGAAGTACCAGTTTCCTGCCCATCATGGGGAATATAGGCAATCAGAAGTTAGTTTACTTGTTATTAAAAATAGAATTTGAAGCATCCTATATCAACTCTGTGCTCGCAAAATATTTGATACGAAATAACGCAGAAAAAGTTACGAATATGGGTGCAGCGGTGTAATTTATGATAGCTTCAATAAGCGGTGAGCCAATCACTTTTAAATAAATGTGCAGCAATGTATAGACTACCAACCATTCAACTATTAGAAACATAATATTCTTGCAGGTTCAGTAGCTGATTTATTTTCAAAGAGCAGCAACTCTTATCGTGGAAAAGTCAGTAGGTTGGCTGACTTGAAGTATTCTGGAAACGGCGCTCGAGAGATGCTGTGAAGAATAATTCTCTATGAGCAAGGGTACTTATTTGTCATAGACAGTTTTATCTATGGAGTAAATGAAGTAATGGAAAACTAGGAACCAAGGCTTTTATTCAAGACTGTTTTGTCACATTTAATGGTGCCGAAAACTCGGGAACTGTTCACAAAAGACTTCGTGAAGGTAAGACTAATTACTTATTTATTGGAGTGACTAGAAAACCCTTGACCACTTGTAATTGCTTTATTAATCATGTCTGATTTGCAACTTCTGAAACGAAAACGTACTAGAGAAAGAAGTAACCTTACACGTTTCATAAATTAAATAGACAGTTTTACAGACACTACGCTCGTAGATCAATATGAATATTATAGAGAACGACTTCAGGGTACATTGAAAAATGTTGTAGCCTTAGGTGACTCCATACACGATCTGCTTACAGATGAAGATTATAATGCAGATATAGCAACGTGTGAAGCATATATTGATAAGGCTAAAATTACGATACACAAAGGGACAAAATTTATTAACAACAGAATGGTTAATTTAAGTACACAGAACACAAGCTCGCTTTTTCAGATAGCACCTGTTCCCCCCCCCCCCCAGTAATGCACACTGTTCCGGTACCGCCAATAAAATTAGAACCCTTTTCAGGAGACGTAGAAATGTGGTCACGATTCTGGGAACAGTTTAAATCATCTATAAATGATGATATTATCCTGTTCACAGTAAACAAGTAGGCCTATGTTTTTCTACGAGGATATTTGGAGGGCGAACAAAGTTGTTGGTAGACGGTATTGCAATAACTGCCTCAACACATGAGGAAACTAAGAGAATTCTTCAATCCCGATACAGAGACACAAGTCGCATAATACAAGCACATTTAGATTACTTGAATGAGTTGAAGCCTATCAAATTTGCTTCTACTGAAGCATTAAAGTCTACGTTCCTTGAGTGTAGCTGCAGAATAGAAGCACTTCTGTCTTTTGGAGAGGATATTAATGCTTACGGCAGAATTCTAGCGCCAAAAATACTTCGAGCCTTTCCAGACGATGTATGCAAACAGTGGATCCTTCACGTCAGGCAAATTAATTTATCAGAAGGAAATCTTACAGAATTGAGTTCATAAAGCAGCAGGTATAAGGAACATTAATAACTGAGAAAATATGTGGAAGTTATTTTAGGTTGCCTGCAAATCCTCTCACTGCAGCAACACTACAAATAAACTCTAAGACAAGTCAAATGCAGAGGAAAAATAAAGGAAGGGTGTATATTTTCTGTGTATTTTGTTACTCTCATGAGCATTGGGCTCAAGACTGATGTAAGTGATCGTATTGGAAAGTTGAAAGCTACTAATAAATGCTTTCTTTGCCTCAATAAGAGCCATAATGTAAAAACCTGCCGCAAAAGAGAATATATATCATGCCAGAACTGCCGGAAGAGTCATCATAGGTCCGTGTGTACCGATCATCAACATGTATCGCAAAAAATAGCAACTAATGTAGGTAAAATTGGAATTGGGCTCCCGAACTTCGCTCACCTACATACTGCTCGCATTTGGATAGCAGGACCGGCTGGGCTTACGAAACTCACACGCTGTGTATTAGATAATTGCAGCCAAACAAGTTTTGTATCCAGAAATATCATCGATGAATTAAAATTAGAAGTGATCGGCAATCAAGAGCTGACTGTCAGTGCATTAGAGAAACTACCTTATAATTCAGGGTAACGTCGACTTGTGCGATTAATCTTAAGAGGAATCAAAGAATAATGCACCTGTGTCCATCACAGTGTTTGAGAGTACACACAAATTTTCTTTTCATCCAACACCTCCACATGATATCAGTATGTTAAAAATTACGCATAAATTGCAAGTCGCTGACTCTCCGCAGGATTCGGAACTTCCTATTTAAAATTTTAGTTGGAGGAGATTATTACTGGAAGATAGTGGATAATTCAGCACCAATACGAATCTCTCCTACAGTGGATGGGTGCTCAGTGGAAATCGATCATGTGTATCAGTGCAATCTACGATGGTAAATTTTATAGACGTAGATCAAACACTTAACTTCACTAATGAAACCTTGCGACGTTTTTGGGATTTGGAAACACTAGGAAACAAAGCTGACCAAGTCAGATCGCTGAGCATTAAATATTCAACCATTCTTCAAGACTTCTACAATTATTATCATATTGAGGATCAGCGTACGAAGAACTTCGCAAGGTTTACAACGACCATTACCTAGAGAAAGAACATGTAGAAATTGCCCCCAAGGCAGAATCACAGTCAACCTTTTATTTACCCCATAACATCGCTAAAAGCCAAAGGTTTGGTACTAAAATGACGCATCGCCCGGAAAACCATGTGCGAAATAGCAAACGAAAGATAATTCGGAGCTTTGATATCACAACTATTGACAACAGCAACGATGGACTTCACACACAACACAGTGGATGAAGATGTTGAAGACAGTTCAGTTGCAGATGACGGCGACGACTTGATGGCGAAGAAAGTAGAAGTGATGACGAGAACGATGTGGGGTTCCCCATCAGTGATGACGGAAGTAATGAGTATGTAAATGAAATAGACAGTAAGACACGTAAGTTTATTGCCCAACAGGAAGTAATATGGCGATTTAATCCTCCTCGTGCGTTAGGAGGATGGTGTGAAAGAATGGTGGATTCTACCAAACGTTGTCTCAGAAAAGTACTAGGACATACCAGCATGGATGAAGAAGATGTTTACACTGTTCTTGTCAGCATAGAAGTCGCATTAAACTCTAGACCCTTAACTCAATAAGAGGAAAATGTATTGACTCCAGCAACATGTTCTTGTCGGAGATAAACTCATTAACTTACCGACTGGTCCAGAACCAACAACCAACAGAGACCTGACAATGGAATTTAGAATGAAGAATAATTGGCGGATGATTTCATTACACGTTGGACGAAAGAATATTTGATGCTGCTAAGAAGATTCCATGAGACGTGTCTACCACAGAAGAAGGCTGCCAAATTTAAAGTTGGAAATATTGTTTTTCTTCAGGAAGAAGTCCGACCTCGCCACACGTGGAAAAAGGCAAGAATAAAGAAACTCACTGAAGGTCGAGACGGACTAGTGAGGACTGCATCACTATATACTCCTGAAGGAAACAGAATCACTATCCCTGTACAGCTGGTCATACCTTTGGAGGTTGACCAGGGTGGGGAGGATGTGAAGAATAATTCTCTATGAGCAATATATACATATACTGTTTTATCTATGGAGTAAATAAAGTAACGGAAAACTAGAAACAAAGGTTTTTATGACTGTTTTGTCACAGATGCCATAGAGCACAAGCCATCAAAATGCAGGATATTGCAATGGTGATGAGACGGGGAAAGTATCCTAAAAGTATCTCAACCATTTACTTTCTACTTTATTTAGTATATGTGTACTAAGTTTGTCGAATTTCTGAAAAATAACCCCGGCCTGCGAAGATTTTGTTGTCTTAGCAAATGCAGCTGATTTCTAGTAAAACATACGCGCTGATTTTAAATATGTTACTTGTTTGCACCCATCACGTCATATTTTTGTGCAATTCAATATTTTGCGATTTTTTGGTCTTCTCCTGTCATAGTTGTATAACATCAGACCATTGTGTGAATCTAAACAGTATTAATTAATAATTGTAGATGATATTTGCGTACAGTGGACTCCCATGTTATTACGAAGGCATCACTGAGTCAGAAGGTGACAGCAGCCACTCATTAGCCGCTAGATGACACTGGATGCACCACATACCATACACATAAAGGAATACCGAAGCTTGCAGTCGCGTCTCATGTTCTGCTGCTGTACACAAACGTATTTGAATGTTCTTTCAATATGGAAAATGCTTTAAGTGTATCAAGAAGAAAGTGTGTACACAGTCCTAACACATTTTGTTATAACTGTGGCTGTTATATGACTAAGAGTCAGTAACTACACATAACTTAGTTAGAGAAAAATGTGTATTACACTTATTTTAAATTGAAGATTGGTGATTAGGACAAGAAATTGGCTCCGCATATCGTGTGCTCCAAATATGTTGGACTGAGAATTTGGTACACAGGTGAACATTCAACCATGCCGTTTGGCATGCCAATGTTATGGCGCGAACAAGCAAAGCATTATGATGATTGTTTTTTTGTGGGTGTTACGTGTCGAGGTTTAACAAGAAGATCGTGCTCGGAATCGTGTATCCAAACCTGCCATCAGCAATTAGACTTATTCCACATGGATCAGAAATTCCAGTTCCCATTCCACCTACTGAACTACATGATGTGCAGTCTTCTAGTCCCGAATCTGCAGTTGTAGATGATGATGATTTCGCCCAGAAGATCGTGCAGCTTCAAAAATGTTCTCTCAAACCGAGCTGAACAATTTGGTATGGGACCTAGGACTGACAAAGAAAGAAAGTGAGTTACTTGGATCAAAATTGAATAACTTATTAATCTTGAATAACCTATTAGCTTCAAGTACAACATTTTATTGGTATAGGTCTCGCCAGACGGAAAGTTTAGGGTTTATTCATAGAAGAGAATGAACTGTATTACTGGTGTGATATTGAAGGTTTGCTCCTTCAGTAAGAGGCGACAGTTACGATCCAAATGACTGGGGCCTGTTTATTGACTCGTCGAAGAGAAGTATTAAAGTTGTGCTGCTAAATAATGGTGGTAAATTTGTAACAATACCAGTTAAATATTCAGTTTGTGTCAAAGAAACTTACGAAACTTTGAAAGTAGTACTGGAGAAAATAAAATATCAAGAACACAACTGTTTTTGCGGGGATCTGAAAGTCAGTGGTATCTTACTGGGACTGCAAGGTGGTAACACTAAGTTCCCGTGTTTTATATGTGAATGGGACAGTAGAGCCAAAGGAGAATATTGGACCAAATATACGTGGAAGAAGAGTGATAGTTTCATACCAGGAACATTGAATGTAAAATATGTTAGCCTGGTAAACCTACAGCAAGTTCTACAACCACCTTTACGTATTAAATTAGGTATTACGAAACAATTTGTAGAGGCATTGGACAAGAATGGATCATGTTTCAAATACCCCAGGAATAATTTTCCGCGTTTGACTGAAGCTAAAGTAAAAGAGGTCGTACGTTCATATTAAAATGAGAAACCTTTGATTTGATTGTAAACTTATTTTGCGAAACCATTTTGGGACATTGGTATGGAAATTGTATTTTGATTATTGAATATTATGGCCTTGTATGTCATACATTGTTTTGTGATTGTGAATTTAAAATATAAGAACATACTTTGGATTCACACTGTACTAGGAATTTGTTACAGTACTTTATTTAGTAGCTAACGTGCAGATTGTGCTAAGAATGGTATTCTCTAAGTGAATATATTTTAATTTAATTAATTACATGGCCTGTCCTTTTGTATTTCCTATATTGTTGCGTGAATGTGATTTGAAAATATAGGAACATACTATGGATGTACATTGTACTAGGAATTTGTTACAGTGCTCCCTTTAGTAGTTAATGTGCAGATTGTGCATGTTAAAGTACTGGTATTATTTAAGGAAGTATATTTTAATTTAATTAATTCTATGGCCAATTCTTTTATGTACCATATTACAATGTGTGATTCTAAGTACTTGCTTTAGGGCTCTACAACAGTGTTTGATGTATAGGTGATGTTTAGGTGACGTAGGTATATTGATGTATTGGTGACCTATGAGACATGGATATGTGGGGCTATATTTTGATTCAATTCGTTTTATCTTTCCTTTTTTATATCGTATAGTGTTGTGTGGTTGTGGTTTCAACATGTAAGTATTTTCTTTAGATTGTACATGGTTCCAAGTATTTGTTACAGTACTTTTGTTAGTAGCTGATGTGTAGGCAAACTGTGAGACGTGACTATGTGGCAGGTAGTATTATCTAGGCTCTTGTTACTGTACTTTAAGACTCAAAATCGTAGTTATGTGCCATGAACATAAGAGTGGATTATACGAGATGTGATTGTTACTGTCTAATTTAATTTCATTTTAATTTTCTTAAAACTAAATATTTGAGTTGCCTCTACAAGCGAACATATTTTATGTAATTCCTTATTTCATTAAATATAGATTTCTGTATTGAAAAATTGTTTTCATCATTGTGAGAAAACGTGACGTGATAAGGAAAATTTGTTATGGTATATCAATTCAGGAGACTAAAATCCATATCAATCACCTTTTAATTTCAAAGAAATACAGAAAAAAAATTTTAATGCAAGCTAGTGTAGTTCTTATGATATGTAACACAGTGCTTAAAATAAAAATATGGCCACCATTTTAGAAATATGTGCACCGGATAAATTAAAAACACAATATTAAAATCAGCTTTGTGTATACCAAGTTGAGTGAAATCTGAAAATTGGTTCGTAAAATATATGATACTGCGGCAAAAATATAAAAATGGCTTTCATTTTGGAAATATGCTCACATGATGAACGAAATACACAAACATCAATTTAGCTATGTATGTAAATGTATAGGTACCAAGTTTGGTGATATTTAAAAAAAATATTTCCTAAGATGTGCGTTACTATGCTAAACATATAAAAATTCCACCATTTTGAAAATATGATCACAGGATCAATGAAAAACACAAACGTATAGTCAGCTTTGTGTGTACTATATATGTACCAAGTTTGGTGAAATTGTAAAATTTTTTTTTTTAAAGATACATAATTGCATGCAAAAACAATAAAAACCGTCATTTTGAAATTATGAACACTGGAAGTACAAAGTACACAAAAGTCACATTTTCTTTGTATATGGCACGTGTGTACTAAGTTTGATAAAACTCTGAAAATTACTTCGTAAGGTATGTAATAGTATGCAAAAATATAAAATTGGTTGCCATTTTGAAAATATGAACACAAGACGGAACGAAATACACAGAAGTGAAGACAGCTTTTTTATGTAGTAGGAAATATGTATAACAGATTTGATGGAATTCTAAATTTAAAGTCATTTGGTATCTAGCTGGACTAAAAAAATTTTAAATGGCAGCCATATTGTAAATGTGAACAAGGCGGAAACGAAATATATAAAAGTCAAGTCAATTCACAATGTACTATAAGTGTACATAGTGGGAAGAAATTTGGTCCACAGGTTCAAAATTTTTTAAGTTTGTGACACATACACACAGTCAAACACACACAACCCCCCCCCCTTTTACACACACACAGACAGAAAAATGATCTCATAAGCCTACACATGCATTTGGACTGTAGGCTAATAATAAAAATAGATTCCTCAATATCTTCGTGTTCGTGATTATAGCTATATGGTGTGAAATTTGGGTGTGCAGATAGTTCAAATCCCTGGTATAAATAACACTACATTTGAGCATTCGCAGTCCAAATTAATTTATAATGTAAGGAATATAAAATAATTAAATAAAGTTTTATTCATTTATTTATTTTAATTTTTCTGCACATCACACACATAAATTTGTTTATTGCAATACGCCAGAGCGAAGAATTGCAATATAGGACAACAGGATTTATTGACGAATGCAAGAACCTCAGACATATAGACATAAAGTAAAGCGAACAAAATATATTAACCCAGTCAAAAATATATCTCACGAAAAAGAAACACAACATAAGCACATATTCTAGCGTGAAACATAAGACATAGTTTGTCACAAGAATAATAACGACTCGGATAGCTTTACCCAGCTGTGACAGTTGTCTGGCTCGACTTTCTCCAGGGATAGTTCTGGAGAGTTGACTCAACTTTCTGGCAGTCAACGTGCAGAATATGGCGATGATGAGCAGAGGGAGTATGTATCCTAGAATCACATCAGGCAGCACACTCTCTAAATCATATACTACTTCGGAATATGTATTTGTTAAAAACTTTACTATGGCTATGGATATCCATATGGCTGCTACGACTGCTACTCGCCATCTTCTGCGTTCTCTGTGCAGTAGCAGAGTGTCTGATGTGAATCTCCTCATAGACACGTATCTCTCTACACTCATTGCAGATATGGAATACACAGACACCGTCTGGGCGATGTTCCCAATAATGCTTCGAATGCTTGAGGGACGAAATACTCTCAGTTCTATTAATTCTTCTCCAGCAATACTTGTAGGTGCTAGGCAGATGTTGAAAACGATATCTGAGAGTGCTGTATTTAATATGTAGATGTTTACTCCTGTGTGTAGGTTTCTGTGGCAGCAGAAGGCAATCAGTAGCGTGAGATTTCCAAAAGAACCCAGAATGACCAATACATAAAGGATGTAGATAGTAGTATTGTAGATAGACAGAAAAATGTGTTCTTCTACAACAAAAGAAATGTTATAAGATGAGTATTATTGTCAAATTGTGATAGACTAAAATTGAATGTAAGTTAAGATTTTACTATGTGATTTTTACATCAAAAATTTTTCTAGAATTTTAATACGTAAATAATACAATATATATATATATATATATATATATATATATATATATATATATATAGTTGAATATAATTAAATTTTTGTGCGACCAAATTAACTGTTCAAATCAAGGTATTGAAATACTTTAAAGCTGAAACTAATTAATTTTAATATTTTTTTGCTACTTCGAAATTTGCAGTTTGGTTTGCACTGTAACATAATTTTATCATTTTAAACAGACTATCTCTGTGAATCATTTTACAAATTTGATACACTACTGAATCCCAACTTCGTACCTGTGCGACTGATGGGTGGTGAATGTCAATTACTACCATTTCGATATATGTAATGGAGTCATACTTTTAAGACCTTATCAAATACATTATATTTACTTTTCTTTTGGTGTATGTTTTACACTGCTAGGATGCTCTATCGCAAATACTGCTAATATGCTAATAGTTAAAGAAAACGTGAAATAAATCTTGAGTTTTGGTTTCAAACCTATCCGTGCTCTTACATGTAAGGTTTTAATTGGCTCGTCGAAGCCCCAGTCATAAATGTTGGTGTGTAGCTGACTTTTGTAACGATTTTCTCATGTATGTGTTTAGTAACTCATCAGGGAGAAATGTTACACGCTGGTATGTGACGGTCATGTGATTAGCATACATGTGGTGACTAGGGAAGAAGGGGAAGGCCTAAAAAGGTTGATCAAGAGGGGGTAGGGTGAGGCATCTGCCAGTGACTTAATATGAGTGTAATATATGGTGGGGTGCTACGGAAGCACATCTATGCATATAGTGTTGGTTATTTTTTGAATTTAATTGGATTTATATAAAAACTTACATGAGGTATGAGTATGGTTAGGCAGGAATGCAATATCGAAAATTTTTTGGAAGACTCGGAGAAAACTTCAATTTTTTGTTTGTATAATTTTATTGGATGTCTTCCAAAACATGGGTTGGGTCTACATTATTAGCTTGGAGAATGGTGGGGAGCCAATGTGACAATGGTGATTGGGAATGTGGTGTTGGTGTTTAATTTAATTTAATTAAAAACATTTTATTCTTTATGTGTTGTGAGTGGGGTTTGGTAAGAATGTTTTTGAAAGAAAATTAGGAAGTCTCTCAGAAAACCCCTATTTTTTTTATTTGAATGAATAAATTTATTGGAAATGTCTTTGGTATAGCTAGGATGGGATTCGGAGTTAAGTTATTAGCTTGGGAAGGGTGGCGGCGCCAATGTGTTGATGGTGTTCGGATATGCCATGTTGGTATTTAATTTAATTTAGCTAGGTTTTTTTTTCGTTAAGAGACACTACTGGGGTTTGAGTAGTAATAAAAATTCGAAAAAAATTCGTAAGACTCGGAGAAAACCCCTAAAGCTTACTTGATTTGATTTATTGTAAATTGTTCGAGGGAAGTTAGGATAGGAGTCGGGTTTAGGTTATTAGCATAGAAAGGGGTGGGGGAGCTCGGTCATGTGTGTTATATAAATTTACCTTAATTAATTTTACACAAATTTACATTATGAGATGTGAGTGGGGTGTGTTAGGAAGGCAAAATAAAAAAATCGGAACACTCGAAAAAAACCCAATAGTTTATTTGATTGGATTTATTGGAAATCGTTTGGGGATAGTCAGGATAGGAGTCTGGTTTAGTTATTATTAGCTTGGGAAAGGTTGGAGGAAGCCCTTCTAGGTGTGTTACATCGATTTTCATAAATTAGTTATACTATAAATATGCTCAATGTTATAAAGTATGAGTAGGATTTGTTAGGAATGCAAAATCGAAATGATTTCGGAAGACCTGGAGAAAACCTTTTCAAGAACGTTCGCTAAATAAAAAAAATTTACGGTACTTATCGCGGAACAAGATGGACACCGGAAACTTTGTTTAAAATTTTTGGAAGTTTTTGAAAATTTTGAAAATCCATAAATTTTGAAAAATTTGGAAAGTGACATCATACAATATGATAGCAGTGACATCATCCAAAATGGTGGTCATGACGTCATCTAATATGGCGGCGGTGACATCATCATTGGATCTGAGGATGCGATCCCCGTCCTATTGTCTCAGAATCGGCCAAAATATACTACTTATTTTGTTTGTGAATTGGGTTTATTTATTGTTAATTAGGCGAGTTAAAAATGCAATCACTGTAATTTGGTTACGTGTGTTTAAAGAGCGAAAAACATACTATAGGAAACGTAGGTTAGGTCGTTACGAAGCATGCTTTCTTTCTGTAGATGTTGGCTTTCAAGACGTTTTTCGTAGTTAATTTTAAATTTAAACATTTGTATTGTATATAATTACACCAAAATATTAAGTTCATATTATTTTTTCAATGTATTTTTACTTTTTTTTGTAATGTCACGTTTCTAATTTTTTCTTACTTTTATATTTGTTGGTTTATTGTCACACGAAAATATGTTCGTTAGGTTTTGTTTGATTTTTTTCCTTATATCCTGTAGTGTGATCCGATATGTGTTTATTAGATATTGAAGCAATAAAATGTTACGCCAAGGAATGATGCAAGTTTTGTATAGCATGAAAATATATGAGAATAATTCTTGGAAATTTGGAAGTAACGCTATTCTACAAATAATAATAATAATAATAATAATAATAATAATAAAACTCCGGCGATAATCCGAAACGTTTCTCATGTAAAATAAACAAATGGCGCAATGTTTAGAAAAAAATAAAATAAAATTAAACTACAAGAAAACTTTAACCTTAAACCCAGCTGCTAACCGCCTACTCTCCCCTAAAACAAAATAGCCTGTCGCCTCCAATCCAGGCGCCAAATCGTAACAGCAGTGTAGCCAACCTCAGTTTTTAACCACCGTGGTTCGATAATTTATTTTTATTTGATTGGTACTATATTTGTGACCAAGTTACATTTTTCTGCTAATTTTAGTAATTCGACTGAATGCATGGGAGTGTTGTCTCTCTTCTTTACTTGCTCTTTGACCATGAACTTGCAGCCAGATAAGTTTTGTAGGGGAAGGTTGTGGGCTCATCTTCCACCGGCACTGCGATTCGGGTTCCATAACAAGTCTGAGTTCGATATCCGGTAGTGTCATGTTCAGAGTTTAAGGTGTGGCAATCTTGTGTGCAATGCATCTGGCCGGCGAATTTTTCTCGCGGATCTCTAGATACTCACTCTCGGGCATTTAGGCATAGCTATATACCCAAAATATTTCATATAAATCTGTTCTGAAGATCATGCTATAAAGAGCTACACACATCTGTCGTAAAAAGACTTGACTCATTAAGGGCACATCTACTGCAATTTACGTCATATTTTTATATTTGTACCAGATTCATTTTCTTCTTATTTTAGACAAAACTAGTGACAATATCTTGTTCTTATGACATTTTTGTATCTCTCATAGTATTTGAGTAATGACTCGTAAACTTCAAAATTTGCATTTTACGGTTTAATGTAAGCCACTCAAAACAACAGATAGGCCTATACCAAACCGAAAAAAAAATTACAATATGTAACAATGTTGCAGGCTACAACTTGACTCATATTAAAACAAACAAAAAATTACAATTTAATTTTATAATTCAGATTTTTATTTTCTTTTTGTATATGTCAAGTTGTTGCCTACAAAATTGTTATATACACTGGTAGTTTTTTCAGTTTGGTTTGTAAGTTGTTTAAGTGGCGTACATAAAACCGTAAAATGCGATGTTTACGAGTCATTACGCAAAAAGTTATGAGAGATAGGAACATTTACTAAGAACAATAATTAGTCACAATTTATTTTTAAAATTAAAAAAAAGTTGTTATATATATAAAAATATAACGATTAAGTTGCTGTGGACCGCGTCCGTAATAATTCTGTAATGAGATAACTTTTCGCCGTTATCTGTCAACAATATAAGCAACACAACGACGCCAAGTGACCCAGCCGGCGAGCACCCACGGCTCCAAATTACCGTTTATAAATTAGTTAAGATGGAAGGAAGCAGCTCAATACTTGTTGCATTTCGGATTGCGTTCGACGCCTTCAAAACTAAACCGTTAACGCGCGAATACTTTGTAACACGTATAAAGCGCTTCGAATTTGTAGCTTGTTTATCATAGTAAAAAGTTACACTGATTAAAAAAATTCGGTCTAATTCCAAAGAAAGTTTTGAATTAGTTAGGTTACACCGCTCCTCAAACAGGTGCGTAGTTGTTTGTAGGTTTGTTCTTTTAAATATTAGATGATATTTATTAGTAATTGGAAAAAATATTTATGTAGATAAGCAAAATCATTTTGCTATTGACATTGAAGTTGCAACATTTTAGCTCTCTTGAGGATTTACTTTCATCAGTTTATATTTTTATCCCGGCGTTCTTGTTTCCTTGTGTAGTGAATAAACTTAGCCTCAAACTATTATTTTGAGTTTGATCCCACGTTTTTGGTATAATTACGACAAAATACGTATTAAAATCAATTAATGTAAGCGCCATAATTTTACACTTTGTTTACAGTCTCCTTAGCTAGATTTAAGAATGCATACTACGTAGTATAAAGCAGCACAGGAAGGTACGGGAGGCGGAAAAGTGGATCCCCGAGAAGAATCATCAGCCAGCGACTTCGTCCAGCATGATTGTCACGTGAGAGAATATGGTAGAGACTCTCCCGGGAATCGAACCCTAATTGTATAGTGACGTTAGAAGTGCGCTCGGGCACTGTGCCAGGGTTGTCCCATACGACTCCCCCCCCCTCCCTACTTTAAACCTACGCACCTTAAATAAGTAAGGAATTTTAAAAATACGTAAAAGATTTTGTAAATGTATAAAACCTAACCAATTTTATGTTTGAAATAAAGTTAATAGCAACGAATGAAAATAAACATTTGCATGCAAATTGTTTTGTTTCAAATGCGGTATATGTATCAAAAAATTGAGGAAATATTGTAGATTTTCAGAAAGCAATATATAACTCAGTGGCGAAGCGTGGTCGTGGCTCAAGGCAAGCAGTAGAAAATCCGACTATACACATTGAGCATGTAGGTATGTTACAGGAGAATATGTTCCTCGCCTCTCACACGCTACTGGTTGTGGATTGTGTCGATCTCTACTAATCAAATGATTATACAGGCAACTGTGAATTGTGTATAGTCACAGCCAATCGCCGCTTGCCCTAGAACTCTCCACGTCTCGCCCCTGGGTAAGTGTATATGTATGTTCTAAATATTCTAACTTGTTCGGTAGTTTTCTTGGGGAATTCCTCTCATTCTGTCGCTGCTCCACACTCATATCACCACCACTTCATCTATTCTTCGTGCCGGACGGACAACAGGCATGTCTCGCTACTAGAGCAGCCGGCACAACCTTCACCCCGGTCATCTTTCATACACAATGTGACCCTGCCCGAAAGTGGGAACACGTAGTGTATTTTCGAGCATGTTCTTTGAGTGAACTTTTAACGTAGGGAAAGCAGGCTAAAATATCTACTTGAATTTTTTTTTTTTTTAATTCTGTGTGTTAAACGTGTAAGCCGCGGCTCAAAATGAAAGGATGATAGCTTTATATAGCAGTAGGTTGGATTAAATTTCAGATTTTTATTGCTAACACTACACTTAATCGCATTAACGTCAATGAAAACACTAATTCTGAGAGTATAATACAACAGGGAATGTTTATTTCTGTAATAAATTTCGAAGGGTTCAATTGAGGCGCATTACCAACTTTGTCTGTCGAGGCAGTATTTTAAATTTGTAAACACAAGAGAATATAAGAGAATATATACGAAACAAATATTTCTTTTAAAGTGGTAAATAAGGTGTAACACACATATAACACAACAGTGGACAACAGTCTAGATTGTTTGGGTTTTAGTCAGCGTTGGTAAAAGTACTCAGAAAAAAATTATTGGTCTCAATTACAATTACTCAGGTGCAAATATAACTAATTACAAGTCAAAATTATTTCACGCAGAAGAAATCATTAAAATTACAATTACGATCACTTTTCGCTACCATTTAAAATCTGATTTACGATTAAAATTTCTTACACACTAATACATCAATAAACGTACATACGTGGTTTGTTTTAAAGAACTGTTTGCATATCATGGCTATATTTACTATCCTTATTTTAATGAATCATTATTGTGGACATCATTGCTTCATTTGACATGTTTGGCAGAGTTATAAAAGTAATTAACAAAATAACACAGGAGTAAACTTAAGAATGAAAATATGGTACACTTTATTTGTTGTAAAATAACATAGGCCTACAGTTGGCCTAACCTTTCTCTGTTAACATTTGTGTACAAATGGGTTTTGGGAATTGGACGATTTTGAACTATGTCTTATTGACGAAAAGTCATTCATTTTTCGGCATAAAATAATTTTGGATGAAATTCTTGTCTGTATTACAATTGCATATTCAGGTTTTCAAAGACGCTGCGGGCAGCGTAACCAGTGAGGCTGGGCTAACACCAGAAGTATTATTTTTGACAGTTTTTGTTGTTTATACAGAAAATATGCTTTAGGCCTTGCTCCTAATGGTACTCAAACTCTTGCTGCCTATGTAAGACGACATGATATGGAATAATTTTCTTACTGTCACTATTTTTTGTGATTTTATACTGGTTGCCAACCATAGCCCCTCACGTGAGGTAAGTCACAATGCAGGCTATAGGTACCATATATTGCAATTACAATAAGTTTGGTAAGGGTATTTCAATTGTAACGGGC
Organism: Medauroidea extradentata; assembly: GCA_003012365.1. Classification (NCBI taxonomy): domain Eukaryota; kingdom Metazoa; phylum Arthropoda; class Insecta; order Phasmatodea; family Phasmatidae; genus Medauroidea; species Medauroidea extradentata. Next base: position 23,134 of record PNEQ01055141.1, read on the forward strand.
CATTATAACTACGTTGTTCGTAGACATACTTAGCCATGTATCTGGCCTGTAATTTCTTAAGTAGCCCTTTGTTTAGGCGGTCGAAATCGGCCGCATAACTTCTTAGGTGGTTCTTAAAGAAGAAAATTCAAGGGTAATACATATAATTAATAAATTTAAATATATTGTTTGCTTACCGTGATGTTTCCTGAAATTTGAGACAGTACTCCATGCTGATCTGAGTATTTTATTTCCAACACATAACTTACACGTCGCATACTTATTCTCTTGGCTCTGCTTCCCGGATAATTAAAAATATTTATCAATATAAGGAGACGGAAATCTGTCTTCATTATTATTGTCTTCATCAGCGTATGAATTCGTCGCTGTATTACTTTGGTTACCGACACCATACATGATTGCGAGTGTAAGCTAAGGCCACGGTCACACTGAAGGTCCAACCAACTTGTTCAGTTAAATACATTCGCCAGCCATGTTTGATCGTGTTCAATGCTTAAACATGTTTGTGAGGTTAAACGAATATAAACTCAATGAACATTCTAACGTCAACAAACTTGGAAACCGAAATGTACCATATATAATTATTATCACATCTGCACTCAACATTCGTGATTTTTAAAATTATCATATCGTATCTAGCTGAAATGCTGCTGTGTGTGTAAAGTGGGTATTATTATTTGCGTCTAAAAATTAATTAAATTTAACGAGTGGAAATTGTCGGACCAAAAAGCAGCCATATTTGTTACGCAGATCGTTTTCCGAGCAGCCAATATAGGAGAGAAGCTCATGTAACCGCTTCAAAAACTAAACTTGTTTATGTGAAGTAGTTCTGTACGCAGTGTGACCGCGGCCTAAGTGAAGACAAATCACTTCTGTGTTGTGTCATTTTTGACCGTAGATATTGTGCATACGATCATAACACTACAAGCGTAAAATATACTGAAAAAGAGTATAGTTGCAGGTACCACTTCTGTTAAAATAGGGACACCAAAACCGTTTGGTTGTTGGTACTTCTCTGGGCAGTTCCTTCAACAATCTGTTCTGTAGAAGAAACAAAGAGCATTGCTGCTTTTACACATTAGATGGTAACTTATACAAAACAGATTGTTGAAGGAACTGTCCAGGGTAGTACCAACAACCAAACTGTTATGTTGTCCCTATTTTAACAAAAGTATGGTACCTGCAACTATAGCCTACTCTTTTTTTTCAGTGTAACTTCGCTCATACATGCAAGTATGTTCTTCTTGTTATTTATTTTATCCAAAACACATCGGGAGAATAAAGGTAGCTGCAATAAATACAATGTAGCCTAATGATAACCTTAATGTAACGACTAAATTTGATGTTATGTGTTCCGATTATAAGTACGAATTACATTTTTAAAAATGTTATTCGTTACAGGCAGAAATTACAGGAAAAGTACCTAATCGTTAAAAGTAATGCGATTACTTGTAATTCGTTAATAAACAATACTGGTTATAGTGTTACTAGAAATTGCTCGATCTTGACCGTAGAGGCAAGGTATTATACAGTTTAACAGTAGGTGGAGCTCAGCTATATCTCTACATGCTTACGATTTGAATTTAGAATAAAATGCAGGTTAAATCGCAATTTGATATTCAAGTCTAAAAATGTGTGTATTTTTTTTTTTTTTTAGTGTCGGCGATACTTTATCTACACTTCGTGAATGAGGATACTTTCTGGTACGCAATACGCGCTTCTTTAGCAACAAACAAGTAGGTATATAACATAATAGTGTGTTTTCCCATGGCAATGACGTAGACACCAAAGCATGTGAAATTCTTACAGAATTTCTAAGCATAACGTAGTCTTGCTTATAATATTATTTTGGTTTCTTATGCACAAATGCAGTTGTATAATCGGCATTTGTTCAAAAACATGACTTCCTTTATTCAGAAAAACATTTAATCAGCACACCCTTAAGTCCGCCGTTTCCATGTTGAACACAAGATTATAACGTCCTGCTCACTTCACTGTACAACCTATCACGTCTACGATATGGACACATTTAATACCATAGCAGCTCTCTACCTCCATAAAAAAAACATGCTGTCCAGTTCACAGAATACAGATATGCTAGCAATTTTCAGGGCATGCTAAAACAACACAAAATATAATAACGTTTTTACTAGTAGGTCTATTCCAATTGTGTAATAATGCTGTCTACGACAAATGAATATAGCACAGTAACCAAAAATTACGAATCTATTCTAGTTAAGAATAATTGTTGTTCATGGCGGATTGTTCATGAGATGTAATTTACATATCTTCCTAGAATCTATGAGCTCTGGTGCTATATACGAGTCATAAAAATAGTTGTTTGTCAAACATTATCTGCAAAAGACTTCGTCTCTTTCAGTTAAGTTTACTGAAAATGTGTATCTATAAGTTAAATGTTTTATTGCACTTTCCACACGTAAATTTAATACACAACAGGATTGAGTGTATTCGAATAAATACTCAAATACTCAAGTGGGTGATTTACTGAATATAATGGAGTATGTGTTTAATAAGCGCTGACTGCAACAGGTAGTGAGCTAGAAATGCAGAGCAGCTGACTAATTACACTTGACTGTATCTAAGAATGGGATGGGAGAGATTACGAAGAGTAGGGTACAGGCAGTTCTGCGAACAGGAAGGTGGCTTGAAAGCAGAAATGAAACACATGCTGTTCTAGGCTCAGGGGGAAGCGCCCCCCTCCGGAGTACCGTTACTCGAAACAGACCAGAGACCAGGCCTGTCCAACCTCGTGCTTATTCCGCCCCTGTTTAGTAGTCATAAGTCATCTGTAAAATCAAACTTGAATAGTGTGATGAAATGTCGAACAAATTCTGTTACGTTTCTATCATGTGTGACGTAAGGTTGTGTTAAAATGTCTGTACCTAACTATAATTATGAATCTGTCCATCCATTTGTAAGCGAATGCCACTTATTGAGTAACTTAGCATAGATACGCGCAGGTCGTTGTTCTGAGCTCTACAGCAAGCAAAGTGGCACACAGGTGAAATTCTGAACTTGCATTCAAGGTGACCCAGATTTGATTCTTAGTCTGATATTTCTTGCTGCTTCCTTTTCACGTTCTATGTGCCTCGCTCGACTGGCTTAATCTCTAATGACGTTCCATTTACGGTTTAGGATATGTTTTTAAATTTCATAGAGTGGACATATAGTCAGTCGGCGGAATACTGCCAGCTCATGGTACTAGAAAAAATGCACTGCCTGCGTGTATTAATTCGTTTATTGTGGTACGATTCAGTCCTCTGGGTTCTGAGGAAATACTGGACGACAATATTCGTAATGTATTCGTTTCCCCTAACAGCAGGTAGTCACTATGAGTAGTGTCAAGACATGCCACTACCCAGCAAAAGTAGCACTTCCTATACAAAACTTACGATTATTTTCGTAGTTCATGCATTTTAATAAAACTATTTAAGTTAGCTTGGTGAAACTAACATTATGATAAAATTCTTTTTAGTGTCTATGGTTTACTTGCTTTTCATTTTCTTAAGAGCAAACTTTTACTCAAAAGAGCAAAATATAATTTTTTAGTTAAAATGCATTTTCCGATGAAAAACATAGTTGAATAAACATTGAACTTCCTAATTCTAACTACACGTATAACAACAATATATAGAGGTTTACTTTCTCTTGCAAATTAAATTCGGTTGCAAAATTTTAATTTGGAAATAAGAATTCATGAAACTTCTATAAAAAATCTACAAATTAAAAATAATTTACAAAGGTTTACTAAAAAATTATATACTTTAGTATGCAAATAATTTTTTTAAATTATAATATTAGGGTTTCATCTTTCGTTTGAAATATGAATTATTATAATTGGTCACTGCTTTTCACGATATAAATTTAGGAACCTAATCCGGTTTTTTCGTGTCCTGCTGGTAACAAGGTATCTGGAATTCCAGCTAGGACTCAACCTTTAGCCAAATATATGTGTTATTGTTTACATAATGCACTCACGCATAACAACGCTAACCAAACAATAAAAAAATTTCTTCACCAGTTGTTAAAACGATGACTAACATATTAATAGTATTTTACCATAACCACAATTCCATAAAGTTGAAATTCCTTTTGTACTAATTTGTTATATTAACTTTTGAGACCCTAATTGCTTCAAATACGTATGTGTTACTATCATCTACTTACAAGCAAAATATTATCATTACTAACCAAACTTTTATTGATTTGTTGTGATGCAACAACGGAAGTCTGTACATTAACAAATTTTTATTATCTCGCTAGTATAACTGAATTATTTTTACTTACATTTTTCTACTATACGATTGTCGTGATATATTTGCGAATTATTCGGAATCACTTAAAAGAATTAATTGATACGCTGTATGCTTCAACACATAACATCCAACAAAACATTAATATTAATTGTATGATTTTTTTTAGCAATAACACGTTTCTTACAAAGTTATTATATAGGCTCTTATGGCTAATATTCCCCACATATAAAAATAAATAATTTCATATTCTTAAGAACATTGCTGTACTCTTAACTATGAACAAATTAACAATTACCTCAGTTGTAACTGTTGGTTGTGTTATTGAATTAAGTTATTATTTAAATGTATTTCTCAAGAGTTGGAAAATAATACACATTAAGCAATTTATAAGTTATATAATATAATATTTATCAAATCACCAAATACTATCAGTATAAGGAGTAAATAATGACAAAGTCATATTTTGTTGTAGGAACAAAATTAATACCGGAATAGATAATGTAGTGTTTTTTTCGTACACATAAATGTCCTATGTTTAAAAAAAATGTTGGGCACAAATGGTGGGGGAAATTATTTACTGAAAACAACATCCAACTACTGGATTTTAAAGACATAATCAAAAGGACATGCATATAAGGTAAAGAATATTACCCAATAAATGGACGTAGTTCAGACTAATATGTTTATTCAATGAGTTTTTCCAAAAATATTGATCATACAACAGTATCGTAACTGTAAATGCAAACCAATTGCCAAACCCTATGTTTACCAACTGGTGTCAACTGTCAACCAATCATTTCAATGTTTAGAAAATTGCTCTCCTAGTGCTCAAGTCTATCAAAATCTTTCTAGCATGTGATATTGGCTTAGAATAATTATCCTATTCAACGATGTTTTTCTGATACTGAAACTTATTTTATATAATATTTGCGCAACACTTACATACATACTGAATTCCAGCACAATATTTACAAAAATGTAACTAATAACTAATGAAGTAAATATTGTAAATGACATGATAAAATTAATTTACAAATTTTAAGTTAACGAATTTTACCATATAACATTTTTTCCCATACTAAGGGTAAGGTTTTCCAAAAAATCAATCCACTGAAAACAACATATCCATATCCAGCCGTTTATTTCTCTTGTTTCCATTATGTGACTTACGGATACTATTTCAAAGAAAAATGACCTTTTACGGAGGAAACTTCCATATTTTATGATGTACAAGAAAGAGCCATTGTTCTGTAAAACATAATCAGCCCAATTTAATACGTTTTATGTAAAACTGTTGTTTATACAACGTTCACCAACAAAAAATATCGCAAAAGTTAACAGTAGCCATGTGTTATTAATTTTGTTCTCAAGGTTTTGCTAACTATTTCCAAATCTAAAAAATACTGTCTTGTACTCATGAAAACCACGTTACAACCAAAATTTTTGGCAAAAAGGAATATGGAGTTAGAAACCATTTTTTCTGTCCCTATGCATGTGTGGGATACTTCTTTATAGCTTGTAATAATATTTGAAACCACTGTACATATGTTATTAAAGTGATAAGCAGTACAATATTACTATTAGAAGCCATGTGTTTGATCGAATATAATTGCTACGTTTTGTTTGTTACAACGTTGTTCTTGTTATCCATTAATTTCTTTTAGGATTTCTTCGGTTTATAGTATAACTTTAACCATGAATCAAAATAAAGATATTTAAAAACAGTTTTGCTATCGTATTTTGGATCAACGGTGTATTTAGGCGTGTGCTCCACCAATGTTGGACCAAGCCATGTTGCTTTCATATGTATGCGTACATATTAATACATATGTATCTGTGTTTGAATTTACATATGTATAAGTATACGTTTATGTATATTTTTTCTTAACGTATATCTGCATGCATAAGCGCATCTTTATATGTACGTGTACATATGTCTATTTATAATTTTTTACATATTGCTTACGTCTATGTATAGGAATATGGGTACGTACGTCTGTGTGTAATAGTTTGTACAAGAAAACTACGGAAATGCTTACAACAGTTACTGAAAGATACTTTGTATTAAATTATTAAAACTGGTAGTAAAACATTTTTGTGATTTTCAACAAATAAGTTCAAAAGGGTTATTGTAATTGCAATGAAACATCAAATAACATATTAACACTTCACCAACAACAATTAATTTGATCAACGGCCATATTTTTACATAATATACAATCTTGAAACCTTTAAATAAGCGTATCCTATTGACATTTATTTTTACAAATGATACAACTGTACGATGACAAACATTCGTCATACTTGAAAAATAATTAGGAGAAAAAGTTGTCTGTTATTTATCCTTCAGTGTTTTTCCAAGAAAAAATGAGTATTATAATTACTGTCTATTCTTTTGTGGCTGCTCTTTCATTATGAAATACGGATTTTAAACGTGTGCGTATCCACGGATTATTTAAAAACACTGAAATTTAAACTTCTTTACATAAATAAATTTTAGTGAAAATACTCAGTGAGACTAAGTTTTAAATATTTACTCCATAAAACGTACATTAAATATTAAGTAAATTACACAGATAAAATATTGCTTAGTATAATGGAATACCCTTGTAAGGCCAGCTAGAAACTGCGAGACAGGAAATATTTATAAATTCGTATGTAAATATAAGTATGGGGTAAAAAAACACGTCAGATGAAGGTAGCAAAATATCGCTTACCAATATCATCCATGGCGTCTTGATCAAACGTATCTGAAATGAAAGTAACAAAATGAATGTACTCAAAAGTGTGTTTATATACATATATATGCGTATATTTAAATGTATTCGGTTAAGCATTTGCATATTATTGATATAATTAAAAGAATACAGTAATCAAAATGTATTTCTACAATGTACTCACAATTTTCAAGCGCAGAGATGTTAAACAACACGTCTGAAACAAAAAAAAAAAAAAAAAATAATGTCATACATCTAAGACTAATGCTGAAAAAGGAATCTGCAATGCTATTTTACAGTTACTTTTATCCTCCGCCACTGAAGACTTGAATCATATTATTGGGGAAATTCTTTATATTGGCCATATATGTCTGGAAAATAATATTATTGTTGGAGTGAGACGGTGTTTGAATTAAGTAGTACTATATCAGCAATTAAATAACTTTACAAGCATCATTAAACTGTGTGTTGAGTTATTTATTGTGTAATAGAGGGTTGTAACTGGGGGTAGGAAAATTTATATAGTTTAGTTTTCGGTCGGCTGGATTTCACAAACCTCTGAATAATTGATCTTCTCGTAATTTGTAATTTTTGTTTGCCAAATGGAGTATTTCGTGTTATTTAATAGAATGTAGCAATATACCTATTCTATCCAGGATATCTCGCAACTTTATAACTCAGTTTAAGTCACCTATGACATGTCATATAAATTGTTATTCAACTGAAAAATTCAATAAAATGTGACACTATACTCGATGCCAGGTAATTCGCGGAAACGGGCTGCGCCAATTTAATTTGATATAAAATTAAGTAGACAATACATTTTGATAAAAAGTCTTAGAATTTCCGAATGCTGTCTAACATAATTGCACTGAATGTTGTACAATTTTGTTATAAAACGAGAAAATTCTCATAATTTCAAAGTAAACATTTATTATTTTAATGTCTGTTCAATATAATAACTGTTGTGATCTTTGAACGATTCTTGCAATGGGTTGGTATTATGTATAGAACCGATATCATGGACATACGCCATTGCAATGGCGTATGTCCATGATATCGGTTCTATACATATAATAACTGTATTTTAATATCAGTTTTCATATGTAGTGAGTGGTTACAAATTAGTTTCCTTTTATTTGAATTCCACGCAATGTATTACATATTTATAATAATTTTAAATTTTTTTGTGGGTGTAAACGGACATTAATATGTGAGACGAGAATAGTTCGGTGTAATTTGCTCCCATGTGTGGTGAGAAGCTTACGAGTCTTTTCACGATCCGTGCTCACCAAGCTGGGTTCGCGAGCCATGCTCATACGTGTTGGGACCCTTAAGAGTGCTCTGTAACGAAACATTTGTAATTATTTTAACTGTACCTAAAGCTGTCCAACTCTTACATATTTCATTCGTAGTAATTTCATACAAATAAATAATATTTTTCTGATCCATAGTTTTCGTACAAACGCACGTCAATAAAACGATTTGAGTATTTCCGCTAATTACTCAAAGTAAAAACCATTTAAACGACATGAATGTAATAATTTATAGTGAAAGTAAATGCACTAAGCTACAGAATGACGCCTTTGTAAATTCACACAAAAATGGTTGGTATTAAACAAAATTCTTGAATTAACGTAAATTTTTGCATACATTTGAATACCTGTATTTTTAAAAATATAATTTATACTTGAAATTCTGTAGCTTAATACATTAACTTCCAATCAAAACTATTTCATTCGTATAATTAGAGTGGTTTTTGTTTGCGCAAGTAGCGAACGTAATCAAATCGTTAGTTTGACTTGCACTTGTACGAAAACAATGAAACAGGAAAATATTTTAGTTGAGGGAAATCACTAATAATGTAATGTGCAAGAATTGGACAGTGCTCGGTACGTAAAAAATTAGCATTTTTCGGAGCAGAACAGCCTTAACTCAGGCGACTGTCATTAAAAAGATTTCTGTATCTGGGGGCGTTGTTACAATTATGTCTCAGGGAGGAATCTCAGACGATCTTGACAAAATTACGTTTATTTTATAATACAGAATTTCAATTCCACGTATAACATGAGCTTCGACAAGACCATGTACTGCACCACAAACAATTTTTGGCACTACTTCCAATTTGACGAATCAGAAGCTCGAGACTTGGATTGGGTACTGAGAGGACGAGGACACGTAAGATGCTTAAAAAAAAAAAAAAAAAAAAAAAAAAAAATACCGAGCAATAATATACGTTAAAGAAAAGTACTTTGCAGTTATTCTTGTTCAGGAGACGAAGATACTCGATTATAATACATTAGTTACGTTTTGATCAAGTGCATTAAAAATATTTACTTGGTTCACTTTTTGGACACTATAAAACATCCTTAGGATCACTATTTAGATTATTCTGTTTAAAAATTTTCGTGCCGTGTTTAACTTATAGTAAACGTCTGATGTGGCGTGCGTCTATCCCTGGTTGTTAGATAGAGGCTTCTACATTATACATGAAGTACAATGACTCTGGAGGATTTGTAATCAAGTAGCGAGCTGGCGCAATGGTAACACATTGGACTCGCATTCGGAAGGACCCGTGTTCGATCCCTGGTTCCGGCCATCGCCATTCTCGTTATCCATGGTTTCCCGAAGTCGCTCCAGGTGAACGCTGGGATTATTACCTAACCCAGACCATGGCTGAATCCTCTCCCAGCTGCTACTATTGTAGTAAGTTGTGTGTCACAGTTTTTAATAACCTCGCTGTCGACGAGGCACAAGCCCAATCACCTTACATTGTAATCAGGTCGAGGTGAATTGCTTTATAATACATGACCCAAACTTTATTACTTAAAGCTATAAACTATTTTTCGCATGCTTACTGCCAAATTATAAATATATGATGCTTAAGAATAAATCAGAAAATTCGATTCACAATTTATTCAAATAAAAATTAGGAGAGCTTGCTTATCAACTGTTGGCGCTATTTAAATAGCGACCGAGATGTTATATTCAAATTTGCGGTGTTAAAGCGTTGCCATAACAGTTTTAATAGCAGCATGCACTGTAGGTTATAATATAGCTAACTGAGAGCCTGCTATCACTCTTCCGGTAAGAGTATAGTTTTGGTAATGCTCGTCCGAGCCGGAAAATCATGGGGGTATCTTATTCTGCGAATTAATATTTTATGGAACAAAAATTATGGTTTTTAAGCTATTTTATTTAAATTTACGAAACTTTCAAATTCGTATGTACACATATTTTGTAACATTTCTATAAATATATACATTTTAACATACCAGTGTTGTAACTTGTTAGAAATGCAACGTTGTTTTCGGTAATCAACTTAAGTATCGCGATTTATACTGGCGAGATTATGATGGATTTAATCAATTAAAGTGTGTACAAAACTAATTCACAAAGAAAAATATTTCCGTTGCTGTACAGGTATAACCACCATCACCGAAATTCTAATGAGCATCTGTACAGTCAGAACGGTTCTCTTCCAACTACTCCACTATAACATAGCATTTAAATTTGTTACATTACTAGTTATTTCAATTATGCAGCACCAAATGTGGAGTGTTTTTATCAATTAATATTTATAAATTAATTTTAAAAATAAATAGTTCAGTATTTCTGTGAAATGTATTATTTATGCTTAACCTTGTACAGTTTACTGTGTCTGTAGTAGCAAATGGAAATTGCGACAGGTAGTTCATCACGATACAATACCTTTTGTTTGCACAAGCCGATTTTAAACTTTTGTTATCGTCTGTAAATAGAAAATGTAAAATAATCTTAATACATATTTGGTGCAGAATGCTACTAATGATTCAGAAAACTTTTTTTGTACCAAACATTCTAGTACTACTGTTGGTATTGTAATTGCAACGCCGCTTTTTTGATACATTATTAAGAAATGTTTCTCGTATAAATACCTTAGTATTTTGTCAAGAATAATCACTTCATCAATATGTTAATGAATAAACCGCTCATAAAAGTACTGCTTCTTTGCTAAACAACCCTTTGACTATGCACGTTATTGGTTGTGTATATTGTCTTGCTAGCAGTTGTTTGAGATCAACTAAAGCGGGAACTAAAAAAATGTGAAAATGAACTTACGACAGAATATCAGAACATATTCTAGTTGCTAGTTAAGACAGTATCACGAATACCACCCTCGGTGTAACGAATCTCTTCGGAAGTTTTTCCTTCGTAGTTGTGTTACGTTTCGCCGACAGCGAAGTTATTGGAAACAGACAGAATTTAACACAGATGTAGGAAACTGGAAAGGAAGAAGGAATGACCTATATTAAGGAACCATCCCTGCATTCGCGTGGAGCGATTTTTGAGAGAAACAATGGGAAACTGAAACCAGGACGGTCTGAGACGGGTATCGAACTCAGGTCCTCCCGACTGCGAGTCAAAAAATTTACTGTTGCACCACCTCAATCACCGTGTACAGGGAGAGAAACAGGGTTTTACCTGCTTTACTCACTTCGTCGTCCTCGCGGCATCCATTCTGTTGATAGTTTCAATATATTCCTCAACGGCACTGTCATTAGTTACATAATTTATTTACCTTTGCAGAAAAATAAAAACCAGACACTGATATTATGGTGGTTTTAAGAAGGAAAGTAGAGAGGGAGAAGGTTGGCACAGCAAACGAGACACTCGCATTTCACTAAGACGATCCGGGTTCGATTCCTGGGGGGCGACTAGAGTTTGCGTATGTGGGTGTCGGCCAGCTCAGTGTCGTTGGTAAGTGGGATTTCTCGGAGATATCCCGTTTCCTTCATTCTTTAATTCGTACTTATCGCATACCTCCACTCACTAGCGCTAAAGACATGGTCACTAAGCACTGACATAAATCACTTCACTCAAGCATTAACATTTGCAGTGTGTAGCACTTGTGTCATTCTTGCTAAAGTCATGTGTAAGACGGTTAGATTTTCATACTACTACGTTGAACTTGTAATTATATGGAAGCAAACAATTTATATTCACAAGTACCATTTTGCGTTTTAAGAGAAGTATACGTTTGTCCGGTACAGCAAGGTCTAGTGACAGTGCTTTGAAATAATGTCCAGACACTTTCAATACAACAAATGCCACGGAAGATGAATCAAAGAAGGTAGAAGAAACGCTACACTTGGATTCATATCGTACTAAGGCAGATAACTTCACTATCCTAGCGTTTGCCACTCAGTCTCAGAAGTCTTTGAAAAATAATGTATCCAGTTCTAATACCTTACTTTTTGTTCTACAAGACTGCCCAGGAAACATATTAAGATGAGTATGTTACGAAGGTGATTAATATCCTGTAAGGTCACCTGGCCAAAAAAAAAATCAGACTGATAATCTTGTTCCTTCAAATGTGATTGCCCACACGCACACTGGTACTGCAATAAAAGCGCAATAATTTGTTATATTATATAGGCTAGTATCGTCTTGCAATAAACTGCTTTAAGAAGAAGTAACAGTGATATTATACATATTACCTGTTCTAGTACTCTTAAGGGCATAGGTGCACGGAAAACAGCAAAGTTGTGAAATTGCACGTAGATTTTTTTATAGTGCTCACATTGGTTACCTGTTTATTTATTCTATTTATTTGTTTACCCACGTAATGTTCAGCTCTGGGCCGGCTTACAGCAAATACTTGTTTAATAACACCATCATTTGAAAAATAGAATTAAAATACATACAGAAAAGTAACAAAAACTCTTATAACTAATGGTTACTTAAAATTTTATCTAAATTCTTAATGGATAATAAAAACTCTAGTAACTAATCTAAAGACAAACCTATAGCCTTATACTTCACCTAATGACAAGTATTCCTTTAAATACAATATGTAAAATTTTACATAGTAAAAAATATGGTAATATAATTAAGCCAAGAAAACAATAACAAATATGTGCAACGTTAACATATCTTAGTAGCATCATCTCTGCAGGATAAAAATTCACTGCCCATTTTAAAATAAGCTTTACAAAAGATTACTTTTATTTAAGAATTTTCAAACCTTGATACTTGTTTCTGAATTTATAATCTTCACTGGACTCATGTTTTTTTAGACTTCACCTAATGACAAGTATTCCTTTAAATACAATATATAAAATTTTACATAGTTAAAAATATGGTAATATAACGTAATTAAGCCAAGATAACAATAACAAATGTGTGCAACGTTAACATATCTTAGTAGCATCATCTCTGCAGGATAAAAATTCACTGCCCATTTTTAAAATCAGCTTTACAATAGATTACTTTTATTTAAGAATTTTCAAAGCCTTGATACTTGTTTCTAAATTTCTTTATCTTCTTCACTGGACTTATGTTTTTTTTCGGTAGTGTTTTATTTCTCGCGGCCAGTCATTCCACAGTTTGCCTACAATATAAGTAAAGGATATTTCATATGAAAAGAATTTCTGTGAATTGGAACTTTTAGTTTGGCTTTATGAAGAGTTTGATGCATGCGGTTTGATACAAATTCCCTTAACTTATTATAAAGATACGTGGGTTGTCTGTACTATTTTATTTTATCAACCAGTTAAGCCAGTTGGAGCAGTCTTCTATTTTCCATATCCAACAAACCAGAGCGTTGCAGATATTCCGTTATGTACTGTCTCTTTTTCAAACTATAGGCATAACAAAGACATGCATTTTGATGTTTCTGACTTCCTGTACCGAAGAGTTTTATCGATTTCTATAAAGAAACCAGAGTAATAGTTAAATTAAAATAGGACAAGCAGCTTTAAACTTGTCGGTAGAACGTGTTTGAATTTTTGTAGGTACCTTAGTCGATAATATCCTGTTTGCACAAACCCTAAAGCTGTTTAGTCCAGCTTAAATTTGAGTCCAGATGTATACTATTATTTATTTTTATTTCTGAATGGACTCGTATGTGCACTGACAACAAAATTAGTAGTCGCAACTACAGCTACGAGACGTTTGTGAGCATTTTAGAGATTCACGCAAACTTTCTAACTTCTGCTTCAGAGCATGTATTTATGTCATATAACCTGTAAGGACAATAATATAAATAAAAGCTATTCATAATGTTTCAAGTACTTTCACCACTGATTTGACCAATTAGTAGATGCTGAGTATTAAATTACGTTTTGTATAAAAAATTTTTCATTTTGGTACAACAATTTTTTTAGTTATTTTATAAGCTCCACGGAAATCATTATTAATTTTATTTCATATACATTCATAAACATTATGGCATTAGTATTCTGCTACATACTGTAAGAAAGATCCACAAATTTGAAATTATACTTTTTGCAGGTGCTGTAAAAATTGTTATAGGGATGTTAAAAGAGATGATATTTGTATAACTTCTAAATACATAATTATAAAACGAGTTATAATGTCTTGATCAATTAAATGTCCGTTGTACCAAAACATATTCAACCTCCCCCCCCCCCACTAATCCCCTTAATTGTTTACACCGTTTATGGTTGCCGCGTGGGTAATTTTTTGAAATTATTATTTTATGTTTTGCGTTAAACTTTTACTTTCCAACACTGACAATTCAATACAGTTAGCTAGTGACTACTACCACACTATTTTGAGACGATTTTAGTTGAAAGTTAGTTATTTTGTGAAGGTTTTGTCCACGACGTACCAAAACATTATGATTTAACTAGATTTTTTTCAAATTCATAACACATCAGTGCATTTCTGTAAGTTTATAACGAAACGTTCCTTTTTATAGTGATAGAAATACAACGAAAGATGGCAAACAGAGTTAACTTTTTGTCGGCAGTGACATAATTGTAGATTAAAACATGATTTAGAGGAATAGGAGTTGACAGGGAATCAGTCGTAAGCTATAGTTAGTTGTAATCTTCCAAACATTCGCTTGGAAAAATTTCGACGGACCATGGAATACCGAATAGTGATGCCTAAACCTGGAATAAAAATCTTATGTATATAAAAGCGTGGTAAGAGTTTTGTCGTTAAACCAGCTTGTTTGGTACCAACTTAACTAAAATAATATGTAATGCACAATATGTGTTTTTGTGAGAGTGTGCACATGTGGTAGGTTCGAATTTACGAAGCATCAAGTTTATGTAATGTTAAAAAAAATTAATATTAAACTAAAATACTTACAGTCATCGAAGGGTTCAGTAAAATTCTCGTCCGTCATATCTGAAATGAAGAGGAAAAAATTCTTATGGCTTTGCAGGAAATTTAAATACAAAAATTATAAAATAAGGCAAAATATTTTCACTCAAAAAATATCCTTTGCAATACATAACATCGATTCTTTATTTTAAAAGCGTATTTCTAAAAATGTAATAAATGCAGAAGGTAGAAACAGAGAAAAAAAATATATGTATATACATAAATGAATCCCTATTTCCTTTGGTCACGCCATCGCGTGTGAACGGCTGGACCGATTTCACTATTTTTTTGTTGTGTTTGTTATTGTCAGGAGAAGGTTCTTGTTAAAAAAAAATTAAAAAATTGCTCGGAAAATTAGAAAATTTAAGAATACTTATTTAAGAATACTTAACAACCATGTAATATTATTTCTAACTTAACCTTAGCGCTTTGGACAGTATAAACATTTGACAAAGAGGATGTAAAAAATATGAATATCGTTTAAAACAAATGCTTCGGTAGGATTTTATTGATAAAAATAAATAAAGAAAACATACATAACCGTTAGTTCAGAGCCATTACGCCTTGAGGATGCTAAACAAATACGAACATTGTTTTCCATAATTGTGTCTAAATGCTTCCTGTCGGGCGCGGTCTACCGCAATTTTCATCACCATTATTGTAACGAGTACAGTATATTGTATTTTCTATTTAATTTAGTCTACAACATTTTGGAGGTAATACTTTAATATCTTTGTTCAGCTGTTATTATTGTTTTAAATTGCAGTGAATTATGTTTATTACGGACTGATAATTACCGTTTATTTAGTTTATTAACTGCCCGTGAGAATATTTATTAACCAATTTTGTATCAGGT